>ML104428.1:4651-66894 GCA_003697995.1 Taxidea taxus jeffersonii | reverse complement strand
GTATATGATAACATGACGATGGATTGAGCCCTTAGATGGTGCTAGAAGAGGTATTTGAGCAGGGAAACTGAACCATAAGCACGTCACTGTATTCTGTTCTTCTCTATTCTGTCAGACAGTTGCTTCTGGGTGAAGGAATATATACTCAAAGAACCAAGAAAATAACTACAGGGTGGGTCTGAGTACCTTCTGAAATTAATAAGAGATGGACTCAGTCCAGCATTCATGTGGTTCCTGATCAAAGGAGGAGCTTGATGGTATTTCAGACCTTTCTGCACAACATCAACTCTTATCCTGTATCTTTTTTTTTTAAGATTTTATTGATTTATTTGAGAGAGAGAGAGCAAGAGAGAGCACAAGCAGGGCAGAGAGGGAGAAGCAGGCTCCCCACTGAGCAGGGAGTCCCGTGTGGGGCTGGATCCCAAGATCCTGAGATTATGACTCGAGCTGAAGGCAGCTGCTTAACTGACTAAGTCACCCAGGTCCCCTTCAGACCCTGTGTCTTAACAGTCCTTGAAAAGCCTGGGTATTCCTTTTTCTGTAGTGCATGGTTACTCTGGTAAAATAAACTCACATTCCATGGGGGGAACATTAAAGTGCTGAATTTACTCTACTCTGTATTTGCAAATTGCAAATTCTCAAGGGGAATTCCATCTTTCCTTCAATAGTGGGTTTAGGATATGAAAACTGACTTAGAACTGGAAACTGAATGAAGATATGATTTTCCTTTGAGGTAAGCCTTCTCTTCACCATCTCTTCTATTATAATTAAGACTATCAATATGATTACTCAAATAGAACACATTCTAGTTGGCTTTTCATCTATAATGCCCTTCACAACACCACGATATATTGTCATTGTCATAGATCTCTATAGTTCAAAATATTCTGATTGCTTCTACTTATTAAGATGACTACATGAGGACCTGATATTTGTTAAGCCACTTTCATCTACCTCTCTTTTTTTCTTTACATTCCTCCCACTGGTCTCTGGTCCTCTGAAGTTCTATATTCAGATTCCATGGTGGCATCTCCTACTATCACACCTAGACTGGAGATGGATGATAGCCATTACCAGATTTCTCAAAGATGTCACTGCTCCTCATAGATACATTCCTTACTGACGTAGCAAAGACAGAGTCCTCTGGCCCCGTGGAGAAAACAGCCAGGTTTTTTTGATATCAGGTCTTACATAATAAATGGCTTCATATATTTCATCTTATAGCTAACAAATCACATATTACTGTCTGAGAGCAATCTTCTCTGACAACCTTATGTAAAGAAGTTTTTCTGCTGCTGCTTTATTATACTGCTGTATTTATTTCCTTCTCAATACTTCAGGAGAATCTGGAAGTTACTTTTTTTAGGTAGTTGATTTTTTTATTATTTTCTGGTTCCCCAGTCGAATGTGAACATCTCAGTAACAGTAATCTTGCTTGTCCTACCATATGTTTAGCTTTTAGGAACTAAAAAGAAATTTATATATTCAGGAAAAGTGAAATTTTTGATTTCTAGAAAGTTTACACCTCCTTCTTATGTGCAGAAAGTGCTTTGATGCATACAAGGTAGAATGTATCTGCTAGGGGCTTAGGCTTATTTAGTGACACTAATTTTTCTGGTTCACACATGATTACTCAACAGAGCAAATCTTTGTATGTTAAGAAAAGTTAATTTTATTTTTTGTATGTATCTGAAATATTATTATATTGTGCCCTTTTCTATTACATAAAAAAGCAGAGGACTGTATTATATCAAATAAAACTTTCATGGTAGATATTCTGGCATATAAATAAAGAGAATACTCATATTGAATCAAATAACAGTATTTTGAAACTTATGATATTTTATACTGTGGCCAGAGATAGTGATAAAAATGTGCTTCCTTTAAAATAACTTATAGATGGGTGCCTGGGTGGCTCAGTAGTTAAGCGTCTGCCTTTGGCTCAGGTTGTGATCCCAGGAACCTGGAATGGAGCCTGGATAGGGCTCCCTGCTTGGTAGGAAGCCCTGCTTCTTTTTCTCCTACTCCCCCTGCTTGTGTTACCTCTCTCGCTGTCTCTCTCTTTCTCTGTCAAATAAACAAATAAATAAATAAAATATTTTTAAAAAATAATAAAATATCTTGTAGATTGTAAATTATGTGTTCTGTTTTTTCAACTGCCCTTTCCAAAATTCAAACTTACAAAAACATATGCACATTAATTGGGAGGGTAAAAAGAGAGAAAAAGATCATAATCCAATAAAAATTCTGGGATAGGAATTCTGAAATTTTACTATAGTCAGAAGACTCTTATAGATGTATTTAATATGCAAAAGTTCATATTAGGAGTTAATTCGGTTCTTATGTAGGAGAGCTCACTTGTTAAGGAAACATATACCACTAGAATAAGAACTTTTAGGAAAGATTAAGCACCATGCTTTCTCCTTCTATGGGAAAAATAGGCAGGGATAATGCCCTTAGAAAGAATAAAGAAACTATGAATTAGGGTATGTTATTCACTTTCCATAGAAATGACCAAATTACTGATTTTCAATAAATATTTCATTTTTGCAGTCTTTCCTAGTGAACATTTTCCCTCTTGGACATATAGAGCCATACTTTGTCAAGGGTATATGAATTAAAACACTCAATCTATCTAAGCCTACGTAAGTCTATTTAAATTAGCTTTAAAATACAGAATTCACAATGTGGTTTAAACTGGGAACCCATAGGATCTTTATAATTGTATACCTAGATAAAATGATCAGATATTTGTATGAGATAAGTTAAATTCCAGAAACAATAAATCAATACATAAGCAAGTTCTACGAAAGCCCAGTTTTATAATTTTGAACAAGATAGGGAGACAAAGTATTAATAGGATTAGAGTATGGAAGATTTTTAGTATGGAACAAACTTTTTAAAAATTTTCAGATAATAGTTTGCTTGCTAATACTGCCAATTGACTAGAGCAAAAAGCTTTGGAAGGGAAAATTTACAGGAACAATTTTAAAAACTCAGTGTCAGGGGCACCTGGGTGGCTCAGTGAGTTAAAGCTTTTGCCTTTGGCTAGGGGCATGATCCCAGGGTCCTGGGATTGAGCCCTGTGATGGGCTCTCTGCTCAGCAGGGGGCCTGCTTCCTCCTCTCTCTGTCTGCCTCTCTGCCTACTTGTGATCCCTGTCTGTCAAATAAATAAATAAAATCTTAAAAAAAAAACCACCTCAGTGTCATTTTTTTAATTCTTGGGGATGTTGGTTTAGTGCATCAGCAGAATCTTCTAAATTTGTGTAATTGTGAGAAAGATATATGTTGTTTTTGCTATTGATATTCATGAACCAAAGTAAGGCAAGATTTTGTATATGTATTTTACTTCCAAGATATTACATAGATGTATTACATTAGACGAATAGGAAGTCACTGGTTAACAGGCAGTCAAGACAAGAGGTCTGGTCATAGACCCGGTCAAAGAGTGTATGCAATTGTTTTGTAGCTAAGTGATATGCATGTGGGCTCTTTTATTTTTGTCCAAGTGTCTCAGTTGTTATGTTCAATTTTCATATTCTAGAAACCTTGATAACAGTTTTTGAGAATGAAAGATGCATACCATGAAATTCCAGAACCCAAGGCAGAGGGTATCCTTAAATGGGGGGATGGGATGTACACTAATTTACAAAGATAAAACCTGAAAACAAGAAAGGGGAAACATAATGAAATGATAGATTCAGTGGCACAGAAAGCAACCAGAGTTTCTCATATTATTGGTAACTCTATTTTAACAAAGTTGTTCTCTTTCTGGCCTTGTACTACAAATAATCCAGTCTTCAGAAAGGGAATAGGGACATTTTCATATGTATATTCCAATGCTCAAGTACAACATACAAAACATACAAGTAGGTGGGTATTGGTTTTTAGTATAGTATTATTTCAATAGTAGTTAATTATCTTACTTTATGAAATAATTCCATGAACAATAAAGTAAAGTTGGGTATCTCAGTGAACTATAAAGTGTAAAAATATCTCTAATTGACTTTTTTTAAAATTTTTATTTTTATTTAAACATATAATGTAACCCCACTACCCTCTCCTAACCCCCCTTCCCCCCATCCCCCCCAGTTTGTTTTATGACATTAAGAGTCTCTTTTGGTTTGTCTCCCTCCTGTTGACTTTTTTATGCCTCAATTTCCTCTTTTTGGATAAATGGAAATAAATAAGGTTTTATCTAGTGCATTTTGATTTCCAACATAATATTTGAAAAGTTTGTAGTCTTGGCAGCAAAAGGAACTTTCAAGGAAGAGCTTCTGGCTGATGAGACTGTAGGTTTGCATGATTCTGTTGATTTATGACTGAGGGGGTAGCTTACTTACCATCCTAGTTTGTGCTGTATTCATTAAGAAGAATGAAGAAACTGACATATGGGAAATATACCATTTCAGTTCCAGACACTCTGACATATTTTAAAGCTTAATAGATGGAGTTATTGAAATGCAAAACAACTACATTCAAGTCAGTACACAAAAACATGTTGAAATTTTCCTCTTATCAAAATATGAGGCAAGGCCTGCCCAGGTTAAAAACAATTACTTTTTTGGTGGATAAACATCAAAAATAATTTTCTGCATTTGTTGGTGTTAAGATAAGGTGCTTTATCAGTGTAATAGTTGAGAATGATATGCTCTAGTAATATTTTGATGAATTACATGATTATAGTTAAAATGAACAATTTCATCATGCTTGAATTAATAATGGTACTGTGATTTGGCAAGCACTCCTGCAACATTCTCTAACTCATTACTTCAGAAGACAGACCTATACAGTCCATCCATTGTTTTAGAAAATGTGAGTTGATACAGTTTCAAAAAAAGAAGGGGCAGGGAATCATGTCAGCTATAGAAACTAATACATGCCCTGATTTTCATAACATCATTGCTTGATTACATTAGTTCCTACTTCTCATTTTAATCTCTTGTATAACTAACAGTAATTCAGCATAAAGGGGCATTTTTGAATATTTCATTATTTACCAAATTTAATTGAAAATGATACACACCTCAAGTACTCCTGAAACAAAGGCATTGTATGTGTATGTGTGTTACTTTACATTTAGATTTAAGAGGATTAAGAAGGATAATATATAATCAATGCAACATTCATTTGGGTATCAATCAAGTAAAACACACACAGAGCCGAACATTACATAATTTCAGTCATAAAGAGTACAAATTATGAACTGATTTAATTTATTCATAACTAAGTATTCTCCTTTAATGTAATTCACAATTTGTTTCACAAAATTATTCTGTTCATTTTCTTTCAAACCTTACATGCCTGGATATGTCTTCTTAAAAGTTACATATAAAGGTACTCTTAAGGATTTATACTTATATGCTGCATTGTAGATCAGAAGTAGTCAAAATTAACATTTTAAATACATCCTTTTTTCACAGATATATTTGGATGTAGTTAAATCACAAATAGATTATTATTCTTTCTTGAAATAATGTGTAGAAATTTTAATAAATATTACTATAATATAATGAATTCAAAACAAATCTATACTCATCATTTATGTGGGGGTTTTGGGCACATTTTAAATGGATTTCTTATGTGACATGTGGCATTTATTTCATTTTTCTTAAGAGTTAGAAGTAGCTTGAAATTTTGTATCCATTTTTCAATGCTTTTTTTTTTAGCAATCTCAAAATCCATCTGTATTCTGAAATGTTTTATCTAAAATTATTTAGGTGATATCAATAGGGCAAAGCCTCCTATACATTGCAGGGTAGAGTATTTCAAAACTGGTAAGTCATTAAAATTGATGTTATCTTTTTATCTTTAACCCGCTGAGCCACCCAGGCACCCCTGATGTTATCTTTTTATCTTGATGATCTTTAATATATGTGTTGTTTTGGAGTTGTAATTGTAAAGTTAAACTAAAAAATCCTTATGTTTAATTTTTATCAAAGAAGTTTACATAAAAGGTTGTGTTTTCATCTCATTCTATATAAAACTAAGTAATTGTTCTGGTCTTCATCCTTAAAAGGCTTTCCATAGAGGGAAAGGGAAGATCTAATATCATTTGGTTAATTTGATTACTTTATGCAAATCAGATGTTTCATACCTTAGAAATGCATACAGTGTCTTAGAATGCTATAGTTGACAAGAAGTTTACCTCTCCGATTGGAATAAAACTGGAAGTTAGGGACGCCTGGGTGGCTCAGTTGGTTAAGCGGCTGCCTTCGGCTCAGGTCATGATCCCAGCGTCCTGGGATCGAGTCCCACATAGGGCTCCTTGCTTGGCAGGGAGCCTGCTTCTCCCTCTGCCTCTGCCTGCCACTCTGTCTGCCTGTGCTTGCTCTCTCTCTCATTAACAAATAAATAAAATAAATAAATAAAATCTTAAAAAAAATAAAAAATAAAACTGGAAACTAAAGAAAGAGCAAACGGTGCCATATTTTCTAGGCTCATCTGTTTCAATCAAAAGAAATGAACTTTGTGTTCTTAAAAGTTGTATTTATCTACAACCATAAGTAAGTGACATCAAACAGATTCCACTTTTCTTTGAAAATCAACCTTGTGTCATTCATGAACTCAGGAAGCAAGTCATATTTAAGCTTAATGGATGGTTGAAAATTGTATGTATACTTTGAGAGCTTCATGGTATAAGTAAGGTGCTCATCATATTTCTAACCAGAACGTATTACTCTGGCAGGAAGAAATGGTGTCTGTATTAGTGCCTTACAGACCAGAGGCTAATCGTAAGTCCTTGGAACACTGAAGAGTCAACTTAAAAATGTTAACATTTTTTGTTTATTAATATGTTTGCTTTTTATACTCCTTCACTGTTACCCAATTACTTTTCACCAATTAGTTCAAATTCTTGTGGACTGTGTTTTTATAAACCCTCGATTATCCTTAGTTGCATTTTCTGCTGCTTTGAACTATTTAAAGTATATATCTTTAAAATCACCTATGTGAAGACTTCCCTTTCTCAAAGTGACATACTGGGTAAAAACTGAGCAAACTTCTTACTGAGGAAAATAGAATTGGGTGGAGTGGTGAGGGTGGTGGCAGCTCTAATACACGCATTTACTTGAGGGCATCAGAGAGCTAAAAGTTGTGAAGAATTTCTAATTTAATATTGAGGACAAGATGAAAATCCATGGAAGTGGGGCGCTTTTCCCCAAGTAACATTCACAAATTCCCAAATAGGCTACTGAAAGTCTGAGTAGTTCTTTTGATCCTTTCATGGTTCAGGGCCACAATTTAGAGTAGCAGGCTCACAGTGGTGGTCATCCTGGTATCATCGAATGGGCACACAAAATGACTCTATCCTAGTCATTCTCTACTGAGAAGTAAAGGTGAACTGGAAGCAAACAGACCTCACACAGACTTTAGCCCATCTACTAGCCATTTAAGTGACCCAGAAAATTATTGCTCCAGTTGGATTAAGGTATTCTGGATGTCAGTTTTCCCCAGGTGCTTAACCAGAGGAAAACAAGAGCCTAGACCTCAAAATATATCTACAAGTAAGTTAACAATATAATGTCAAACAAATCAAAGATATCCAAGGAGACAAAGAAATATAAATGATAACCAATAACAAAAAAAGGAAATTGAAAGAGAGCTATAGGGGCTTCTTATATTGGAACTATCAAGTATAAACTTAAAAAACAATGCTTACTATACTTAAAGTCATTTTAAAAACATACAAGATTAATAATCTTGACAAATAATTTAAAAATGATGAAAAATTAGAAGGCTTAAAGAAATACGAATTATAGAACTATAACTTGTAAGAAACAAGATAAAGATGTCTGTGGATGGTTTTAACAGTAGAATGATATGAATAAAAGAAAGCTTACAGGGGCGCCTGGGTTGCTCAGTGGGTTAAGCCTCTGCCTTTGGCTCAGGTCATGATCTCAGGGTCCTGGGATCGAGCCCCACATGGGGCTCCCTGCTCACCGGGGGCCTGCTTCCCTCTCTCCCTCTGCTTGCATCTTTGCCTACTTGTGATCTCTCTCTCTCTCTCTCTGTCAAATAAATAAATAAAATCTTAAAAAAAGACTTGAACTTTAAAAAAAACAAACAAACAGAGAGAACTACAGATGTCTAAAAGAGTCAGAAAAAAAATACCAATAGTGGATGGAGAGAGAAAAAGACAGAAAATATAGAAAACAAGGGTAAGAACTGAGAACTTATGATAATTAGACCTAGCATACTTTTTTTTTTTAAGATTTTATTTATTTATTTGACAGAAAGATCACAAGCAGGCGGAGAGGCAGGCAGAGAGAGAGGAGGAAGCAGGCTTCCAGCTGAGCAGAGAGCCCGATGCGGGGCTCGATCCCAGGACCTGGGATCATGACCTGAGCTGAAGGCAGAGGCTTTAACCCACTGAGCCACTCAGGCACCCCAGACCTAGCATACTTTTATTTGGAGTCCATATTTTAAGTGATAATTGCTGAGAATTTTCTAAAACTTACTAAAAAAGTATTTCTAGATTCGAGAGGCCATGCAAATCCTAAGCAAGATCCTAAGGAGAAATTCATACTTAAATAACTCATAGAAAAACTGCAGAAAACCAAAGACAAGGAGAAAGATCTTTTTTTTTTTTCCTTTTATCTCCTTTATTGATATATTAGTTATAAATCTTACTTCAAAGATTTTTAGTGGTCATAGTAGGGTTTAAAATATACATTTTTAAATTATCTGAGTCTACTTTCAATCAATAGCAAGTTGCTTCACATGTTATGTAAAAGAACTTGTAAGCTTATATCCCAATTCCTCCTTCCCAACACTCATGTCATTCATATGACTTTAAGTATCCTGTAAACACACAATAAACTTAATCTTTTTTTATTACATGCTCAGTTTGGAAAAATATAAATAACAGAAATGCCTTACTCTGTCTTCCTTAATGCCATGTTGACATCTTCATTTCTTTATTTGGATACAAGTTTCTTTCTTTTTTAAAAATTTTTTAAAATTTTTATATAAACATATAATGTAACCCCACCACCCTCTCCCAACACCCCTCTCCCCACCCCCCTCAGTTTGTTTTATGACATTAAGAGTCTCTTTTGGTTTGTCTACCTCCCGATCCCATCTTGTTTCATTTATTCTTTTCCTCACCCCTAAACCCCCACCCCCGTTGCATCTCCACTTCCTCATATCAGGGAGATCATATGATAGTTGTCTTTCTCTGATTGACATATTTTGCTAAGCATAATACCCTCTAGTTCCATCCATGTCGTTGCAAATGGCAAGATTTCATTTCTTTTGATGGCTGCATAATATTCCATTGTATATATATACCACTTCTTCTTTATCCATTCATCTGTTGATGGATATCTAGGTTCTTTCCATAACTTGGCTATTGTGGACATTGCTTCTATAAACATTCGGGTGCACATGCACCTTTGGATCACTACGTTTGTATCTTTAGGCTAAATACCTAGTAGTGCAATTGCTGGGTCATAAGGTAACTCTATTTTCAATTTTTTGAGGAACGACAAGGAGAAAAATCTTAAGATCATTTGGAGGAAAAAAAAAGGAAGAAGAAGAAAGGGATTACTTAAGTGGGGAAAAAGAAAAAAGGGATTGTAGATGACTTCTAAATAGAATCAGTGAAAAGAATAAACTTTTTAACGTGATGAAGACTAGATAATCCAAAAATTGTAAGACCACTGCTGATTTACATCTACAGTAAAATGAAATAAAGATTTTTTTGGCCAAAACAAAACAAAAAAAACTTGAGGAGAAAAGGAAAAATAATAACCATGAATATGTGGTTGCTCTTATCAACCAAGGCTTTGAAAGGTATAAATAGCATTATATTTATATTTAGTTTTATTTATATGTTTTATATATCATAAATATAAACAGTATTAAAGAAATTATAGATTGTTTTGAGTCAAGCATAAGGCTCCACTGGATTTCTAATATGTGTATTTATCTTATATAATACAGTTATGGTCATATAATGTATATTACAGTATGATAGAGAAATATAGAGTCAGATATGAGAAAATCTGCTATATAAAAATATATTTTGTTGGACTCCTAACTTATATCATCCACAAAAATCAACTTGAAATGGGACAATGACTTAAATATAAGACCTGAAACTATAAACTTCTAGGAGGAAACACAAGGAAAAAATTTCCAGCATTGGTCATGCTGAGCATTTTGAGAATATGACACAAAAGCACAAGTAACAAAAGCAAAAAATCAACAAGTAGGGCCACCTCAAGCTAAAAACTTTCTGCACAGCAGAAAAACAATCAAGAAAATGAAAATGCAATTTACTGAATGGGAGACAATATCTATAAACCACACATTTGATAAGGGATTAATATCCAGAATGTATAAGGAACTACTGCAACTCAATAGCAAAACAAAAACAAAAACCCCAAATAATCCAATTAAAAATGGGCAAAAGATCTGAATAGACATTTTACAAAGAGGACATACACACAACCAACAAGTACATGAAAGGTGCTCAACATTACCAAACCTTGGGGAAATGTAAATCAAAACTACAATGAAATATTACCTCACACCTTTTAGATGACTATTATCAAAAAGAAAAGAGATAACAATACATGGAATATTATTCAGCCATAAAAAAGAAGAAAATCCTGACATTTGCAACAACATAGATGGACTTTGAGGGGATTATACTCTGTGAAATAAACCAGATACAGAAAGACAAATACTGTATGATCCCACTTATATTTGGCATCTAAAAATGCTAAACTCATATTAGAATAGATTGGCAGTTGTTATAGGCTGGGGGTAGGGATGGGGGAGGGAGAGAAACATGGAGTTGTTGGTCAAAGGGGATAAACTTGTGGTTTTAAGAGGGATAAACTCTGGGGATTTAATGCACAGCATCATGACCTATAGTTAACAATACTGTATTGAATACTTAATGCAATAACAGTTGAAGTTGCTATGAGAGTAAATTTTAAATGTTCTCACCATAACAACAACAAAGCAGTAATTATGTGAGGTGAAGATAGATCAACTAATCTTTTTGTGGTAAACCCTTCATAATATATGTGCCTCAAATCATTACACTGTATACCTTAAACTTAAACAATGTTATATGGTAACATATATGTAACATGTTACATGTTACATTTATACCTTAATAAAGCTAGAAAATAAAATAATCTCATATATATGTGTGTATTTCAACTGAAATTAGAAAGATGAGCTGAGTGGATGACATGAAATAGGGCTTTAATGCCATATTAGGTGCTATGATCAATATATTGGGTTCATGTGTCCTATTCTGGCATATTCTTATATAATATAAAAAGGGGAACATAAATTCTCCCCAGAATCTGTTATTATTTGTTTAATGTCTACTATCAGCAAAGCAGCCTGCTGGATATTACCAAGGGGAATATGAAGGGAGCAAAGATGATTAGGACATGTCTACATCCTGGGAGGAGTTTTCTACCTAGTGGAATTAAATTTCTTTGGGTGGTCATGCATGAAAAAGATATCAGAAGTGAACAAATGTGGGTGAAGTAAATGCCAAATATGGACCAAGAATGGAAGTCTCAAGCTTTCCAATGGGAAAGTTTTTCATTCTCCTATCTCTGAGTATAGGCTTTTTAGAGATGCTGCTTCTAGTTTTAAATCTTTTATCACTTAGCATGTAAGTTTATATCCTCTTTGAAACTTTGAATCCATTTATTATCTTTAGAACCTCAGAATATTTTGAGGCTACTCAATGAAATCTTGCCTCTTTGTAGAAAATTCCCATGAATGCTCATCTCAAAACTTCAGTGATATTACTTTCTAACTTTATATTCAGTCTTCATATTATAGTCACTTAAAATCTATGGTTTTATTTATTTACTCATTAAGTAATTCAAAAATGTTTGTTTTTCATGGATATTATTAGTATCTGGGATTGAGAGAATATGAATGATATAGATCTTATATAAGGTTTGGCTCATCTTGCTTACATGTCTCTGCTCCTTTTTGATTAATATTACATTGAGCTGTTTAAATAAAGACTGCTCTCTTTTGTGAGTAGAAAATTGATGTATTTTGTTGTTGTTTTCAGATGTAATATATGTCCTGTAGTTCCAACCATGGTTCTACTGAGTGAACCATCTGTGGACACCCTATGTCACAGTACATAAACTAATAGTTCAAATTATGAGACCTTAATGAATCCCTTGAAAATGATGTTCATTAGTATTCAGATTCAAAGTAATTGGGGAAAGAAACCCTACTCTTGTTAATGGTAGAGGCATGATGAAAAGCCAGATATTCTTTTTTTTTAAAAGATTTTATTTATTTATTTGACAAAGATCACAAGTAGGCAGAGAGGCAGGCAGAGAGAGAGAGGAGGAAGCAGGCTCCCTGTGGAGGAGAAAGCCTGATGTGGGGCTCGATCCCAGGACCCTGGGATCATGACCTGAGCCGAAGGCAGAGGCTTTAAACCACTGAGCCACCCAGGTGCCCTGAAAAGCCAGATATTCTTGTATACAATTCTTTGTACAGATGAATCAAAGCAATCTGAAAATTATATTAAGTACTGTGTTATAAAGTATGCTTAGTCTTATAATCTTCATGCATATGTTTTAAATTTATAAGTTAATTTTTCTACTGTCTGAGGTAAATAATTATGATTATATTGAACATTTAAAAATTCTAAATGCTCAAACAGTATTTAATTTTTTTATTTTCAGAATACTACTATATGTTCACTGTGGGGAGAAATAGAGACTATTCTAAAGCAAATAGAGGTTAATTTAAAAATACTGATTATCCCACCCATCAGAGATAAATTTAGTATATTTTTCCTACCGATATATGTGTGAGTATATTTACGAAATTGAGATTATGCTATAATGGGGATAATACCTCATACGGCTGCCAGTAGGATTAAATGAGAGCATATAGCAGAGTGTCTGGTACAACACAAGTGCTCAATAATGTAACTATATAAGGTAGTATTTAAGATTTTTAAATCTGCTTTTATCACTAGACTGAACAAAATGAACATTTGTTGTGAACAGATTTTTTTTACAACTCCTTTTCCTTTAAAATGATTGGACTATATTTGGTTGCATGGATAAATCTAATTTTCCCTATTACTGGAAATAAATTATTTCTAATTTTTTATAATAATGTACAACAATAAGGCAAAACTCCTTGTTTTTTTATCTTGTTTGCTTTGTTTTGTTTTGTTTCTTGATCTTAAAAAAAAACTTTTAGTGATACCTTCTTTAATTTTTATAACCTGACAACATGAATCTCTGCTATGTTGCAGTCTACTTTAATTTAAAAATTTACCATTCCCCTATAAAACAAGTACCTCACGTAAATTTAATTGATTATCATCCTCTCATCTTTTGTGCTGTGATAGTCATGTTTTATATCATACAAAATAATGTTATTTTATATGCCAGTTTTACACTTGTTACCTACCTCTCAGCTCCAAATCTACACTGCATTGCCCTTCTTTGTGTTATGGGAGCTGGACCTGAAAACATTTCTCCTTTGCCAGTTGGCTCAATATTTGGCTCTGCAGTAGAGGGACTGAAGGGACACTGCAACAAGGAGCAAGGAATAAACTTAAATTCTTGGTTTGACTGGGCTTTTCTTTTTGTTGCTTAAGGCAGGGCTTCCAGCAGCAAATGGGATAAAAGCCGTTGCTCTTAAGCTTCAGAATTTCAGCAGGGATTGCAATTTGCTGCTCACCATTCCCAGTCCACTATGTGTGGACCAACTCTGTCCTATGGACATAAGGACCCACAGAACTTTTTCATCTTCCAGTAGACCACCATCTTACCCCTCCAACGAGGTTTGAATCTCAGGCTGGTGATGGTGGTGGCAAGCAGGGGAACAGGGTCTTTCCACTTATATTACTTTCTTGGGTAACCTTCCTTGGTCTTTAAGGTAGACGATTCTCCCATTGGCTATCCTATATCTTTTAAAGTTCTCTTAACTCCTTTTAGTAGTTAACCATCTTTTACTAATTAATAATTTTTATAATTTGTTTGTTTGAGTCTGAAAACATCTTTATTTTACCATCATCTTCAACGCAAATTTCCAGTACATACACAGTTGTAGATTAATAGCTGTCTTTCTCACCTTTAGTAATTTAAATAGTTCAATCTAGTTTCTTCTAGCTGCCAAAATTGGTTGATAATCAGCTATCAGTATATGGCTTCAGTTGAAGTAAAATGACATTTTGTTTCCATCTCTTTGTAGAATTTTATCTTTGTATGTGACTCTTAGCAATTTGACTACGAGTAGTTTTCTTTGTTTTTCCTATAGGACTCTCTAAGATTTTTGAATCTGTGGGTTGATTCATTGGATTATTCCATTTTTTCCCCTATGTCATTCTCATCCTCTTGTTCTAGAAGGCTAATTAAAGTCTGTCCGATCTTTCAGTTGTGTCTCACCTACTCTTCTCATCTGTCTTGATTTTCTTCTCCATTTAATTTTCTCTGTGTACTTCACTTCAGATATTTCTGTTAACATCTTTTGAATTCACTAATCCTCCCTTCTGCTGTGTGCAGTTAAATGTTAAATCTAATACATGAGATTACCTTCAAACTTGAAAGAAGGTTCTTAGCATTTTTTAAACTAAGGCATAATCTATATATGGTGTACAATACAATGATTATTGGTGAATGTGTGTACCTTGGCACAAAAACAGGTAAGATATAACTAATTTTCATCATTTGAGAAATTTCCTTCAAGTCCACTCTCAGTCAGTTTGCACATTCTTCTCATTTCTATAATCATAGATTGATTATCTCTGTTCTTGAATGTCATATAAATGGAATCACACAGTATGTACTCTTCTATGTTTACCTGTTTTCATTCAACGTGTTTTTGAGATTTATTCATAGTTTCAGGAGGTAGTAGTTTACTACTTCTCTTCCCTCCTCCTCCTCTATCTCCTCCTACTATGGGGTAATATTCCAGTGTATGAATATATCAAAATTTGTTACATATTATTGATAGACATTTGGGTTGTTTCTAGTTTATAAATAGTATGAACAAAACTGCCACAAATATTGTACAGTTTTTTCTTGTGCATTTATAAGTTTTCATTTATCTTGGAAAAATACTTTGGAATAGAATAACTGGGTATGTGGTATGTTTATAATTAAATGTGTATGAAAATTCCAATTTTCCAATTGGTTGAGCCATTTCGTACTCCCACAGTAATTAATGAGAGTTCCAGTGCCTTCACATCTTCACATTTTCACCAACATTAGGTGTTGTCAGTAATTTTTTTTAATCATTTAAAATCATTTAAATTCATTTTATTTTTTTAACCAATCTAGGAAAAGTGTTTTTACAAACTTAGGATAAACAAAAATGGGGTTTATTCTTTATTACTGATAACAATTTGTTTATTATGCTGGTTTAGGAAGGAGGTTTAGATAATTATGTAATTATGCATTTTAAATACTGAGAGCCAGGCATTAATTTCTGAGCTAAAAAAATAAAGCTAAGTGCAACATAATGTATAACCTTACAAACATGTGATTGGTATGATTACTAATTCTGTTTAAACAATGTTGTTTTCCATCTCTAAACATATTGAAATACAAGAGTATTATCCTATGTACTTACTTCTAGTTTTCCTTGGTTTTCTTGAACCTTATAAATAACGTAACTATTTTTATGGGGGTATCTATCTATCTATCTATCATATAAATATATATCATTAATCCATTAAATGCTCCCTATCATCTCTTTTTTATTGTTTTTGTATTTTTAGGATATGCAACTTGACCTTTTCACTTCTATCCCCATTCATTTATTATCACTCTTCCTTTTTAATCCTTCTGCATGAGCAATGAGCTTCATCTTATTTTCCTTTTCACTAACTAGTTCTTCAGTTGTATCTATTTGAAGTATATATGGAGTTTTCTGTTTTAACGGTGATATTATCACACCCAGAATCCCTAGTTGTTATATTTTATTATTTTTTGTTCTCTTTTCAAGTTTAGAATATCCTCCTTTGACTATCTGACATTTAGCATGCTCACTTAAATGTTTGTTAAATCAGCTTTGACATATAAGTTTGTAGTTGGTTATCTTCCTCTTATATTTGTTGAGCTCACAAGGTATCTTTTTACTTTTCCTTGTGAGTTTCTATTGTCTTTGGGAATTAATCATATTTACTGGGTTGTGTACTTAGGGATGAGACAAAAAAAAAAATCCATGTCCTGATCTTTATCCCTCTTGGTAACTTTAGGAGCTAGGGGACATGCCAGAAAACAAAGAAACATCATGGTATTGTTTGTACATTTACCCAGACACTGTTCTTTTTAAAGAAGTATTTCCTCCCTTTCCCTTACCTAGCCAGTGGTATTCCTGCAAAGGGCAAAGTGAGGGAAAGAAAAGGGCACGCACCTCTACCAAAACTTATGGATATTTTAATTAAATAAGTACTATCTAATCTGCCTCTATTCCAGGTTTTTCTGTTTTTTATTCCCTCCACTTCTATCTTTATTTCCCTACCACTTCTCCACCCATACACAACCCTAACCCTCATCTTTTACCCCCACAGACCCCCAACAATTCTATGACTTTTGCTGGATGATAGGTCTATTAATCTTTCTTTCTGGAAAGTCTTTATATAGAAAGAGTCAGAAGTCCATATTATTTTACCATCTTCTCAGAAACTACAGCTTGGAATAGTCCCTCAAAGGGACGATGTGGAATTATGGAGGCAAAAAGAAATAACATCTTAAATTATTCTTGCCACTGTAGCATCTCAGAAGTTAAATAGTATGCCAAAATTAAATGAACAACCTATTTCCTAGAGCTCTTTGAGGACAGATAATGGAATGTGTATTTTTCTTCGTATTTCCTTGTATCAAGATTTTGCTCCAAGTAGGACATTCATTAATGTTAAGTCACCTGCCAATAAATTTTTATATAATAATGTTATTGAATCTGAAAGTTGTGGGACACCTGGGTGGCTCAGTCAGTTAAGCATCTGCCTTCAGCTCAGGTCATGATCCTAGGGTTCTGGGATCAAGTCCTGCATCAGGCTTCTTGCTCAACAGGGAGCCTGCTTCTCCCTCTACTTGCTTCTCCCCCTGCTTGTGAACTTTCTCTCTTCCTGTCAAATAAATAAATAAAATCTTTAAAAACACTTGAAAGATCTATGATCAAAAAGATTGGAATGGCTAAGAAACCAAAACAGAATATAGTATACTTTTTGAGGATTCCATAATAAAAAATAATTGAAAATTTGTTAATAAAAATGACTATCTGCACTATACATCCTTCATTCTTAACTATAGTATATAGCCAAGACTTCAGTATGTGCCACCACACATACAAAAGCTGATGTTTTAATGGTTTCTTAAATAGTGATTTTTGTATTTATTAATCTGATATAAGTCTGTCAATCTTTTTAAGTTAATACCAAACAAATAAATAAGAAGTATAAGATGTGAGGATTTCTATGAACTTGGTCAACACTTCTAAAAAGAAATACAACCTCATAATACTTTTGTTTGATTTTCTCCAATTCTATATGGTTAAAAAAGGAGGAGGGAATTCAATGAGAAGAGATGGCATTCAACCATCCATTTAAAATCAGTGCTTTATTTCCACAGACTAAAAGAGTTACAGTTGCACTGTTCATTACTTTGGAAGTGTCACATTTCCTAGTATGACAAGATGTATTATGGATGGGGGGTTTTACAGATGTGGAGAAATCACTTTCCAAGTTTTTTATTTGACTTTCTCCTCTTATGCTTCTTTGTACTTTAGCGGCCAACCTTGGGATAATGGGATTACTTTATGCCTTCCACATCAGGCTCTGGATGAGTGCACAGAGGCCAGTGGCAAGAGAAATAAGATGGCTGTAAAAATGCAAACATTGGAAGTTAAAAAAGGTGCACCCAATAACTTGCCCTTAAATTTAAAGGGAACTAAATGAGGAACTTCTGGACAATTTATCTTGCTGTTTACTGATAACAAGTCACTTTGTTTTTATGTGCTCAGTCTAGTATTCCATAATTTATTTGAAAGAAGATGAGAAATAATGTAGATAAATGATGAAGTGTCAGGGTCTGACGCTCTTAAATGAAGCTATTATGGTCAAAGAGAAAACGTAAAACCTGCGGCTCATTATGAGAGTGTTCTACTTGTCAGTTAAGTGAAAAGGCCTGGAATGATTTCCAGTTTATTTGTCATTGCAGTTATTAAAGCTGTCTTTTTGGTGCCATGAAAATGAATTGAAGACTTTATTCGAAGTAAATTTGTACTAAAGCTTTCAGATGTATCTTATGTGAGCTCAGTGAGGCAGGGAAGCAGCTTAAAAGCTGAAATATTACAAGGAGACAACTTTGTCTCTTTTGAAACATACCAAGATATATAAATGGCAATGAATAAAGTGTTTTCTCGACTAAGGAACAAATTAAATAAATAAAATAAATAAATAAAGGTGTTAGCTAAGTTAAAGGTGTAGAGTTTAAATTAAATTTTTGACTGACACGATAGAATAAGATTGGTAATAGGATATAGCACATGCTAATTGTTAGGGTATATTTTATTCTTATGAGGAAAAAGTTGCCTACATTTCTACCAGCGTATCTTTCCTAAAACTGATTTCCAAGAAAAGTAAAAGGATGTATCATTTTAAATAATATCTACTTATAAAAATGTAATGAGAATTAACAGAAAAGGTATGTCAAAGAAACAGAAAAGTTTAGTTCTTTTTGAATAACAAAAACTGCTGGGCTGTAACAACAACCTCTTCTAAAATTTACAAGGTAAGAAGTTCAGAAAACTTGAGTTGCATAATCTATTTTCCTAATTGAATTATTGGACTGCAAAAGGCTATGTCTCAGTTTGAGGAGTGAATATATTATTGACAATTTTATCTCATATGCTCCTCTTAGAATACTTTACATCCTTGTTGAGATGTAAGAATAGCTTACATTTTATCTCATGTTAGAAGAAGATCAAATCAGATGGACTATTGATATGGTTGAGATGGAATTTTTTTTTTAAAGCACTAAAAAAATTAACTCCTTTGTGTTTTTTTATTCCATGACCTAGAAGGAGGCTTTTGGTGTTTCCTTAAACTAGTCTGGCAGTTAAAAATACTTCTTTTTGCATAGCTTAGCTGTGCTTTTTGATGAGCCGCAATTAATAGATTGATATAAAGGACAATTGAAAGACATTCTCTGCATCAGTTTCCACCCAATTGCATGAAAGCAGACTCACTAAACTGAATGTTTTATTTCAAGCCTAAGAAATTTCCCAGTCATGTCTTTGAACCCTTTATTGTGGATATTACAAATGTTTGACACATCTTCAGGGTCAATTTAAAAACAAAATGGATCCTACATCCCCCTCAGAGGTAATCCCTCTTGGAGGTAATCTTTCAGGGTTTCCGTCAGAGTTTATAGCCATTTTCTGTGATATTGTCAAAGTAAAAAATCTACCAAGCTCTTTATTATGTGCCTTATTTTCAGGCATTTAAATGTGCAACAAAACCTTCCTTTGAAATAGAATTCAATGTTATATTTGGGATATTTCAAATATTTCTGTAACTTTTATATGCTAATAACTACAAGTCCCAGTGATTTAAAAATAAATGTTTTACAAACTCATAGCTGTGATGTGACAGTGGAGAAAGCTACATCATAGTAATTGCCAGTTAAAGGTGTAGAGTTTAAATTAGATTCACACTGATTCAGATTTACTCTGTGTTTAAATGCCAGGGAAGGCTTGTAAACAAACAAGATGGTTGAATTCTTTGGATAAACAGTTATCTGGGGGGAATATATTTTTTTGGAAGATTCATGTATTAATTTTTCTGCTTATAGAACTGCCTTTTGTGTGTAGATATACCCATATGTAGATATATAGGTACTTATGTTTTTGAACATACTCAAGTTTTTATTTCAGGTTAATTTACTTTGGGTGGTCAGTCAGATATATTTTATCCCATTTTACTTATTTAATAAACAGATGTCAAGCACTAATTTAGTTGGATTATAAAATTAACAGTTTTTCTTGAGATCATGGAATAGAGAAGGAGGCAGAATCATAAAATAAGATATATATATATATATATAGATAGATAGATAGATAGGTAGATAAGCGAGGCTTCATAAGTGAGGGAGTTTCCTGACCTTGAGTATTGAAGAGACAGAAGAATTGACCCATTAGAACTAGGTAAAAGGTATCTTATTTTCATGGTTATATGACCAACAGTCTGGCTAATTTCTTGCCTACCATGACACTAGGCCAATTTTCTTTGATAAAAAAAACACTGGGCTTTTTCTTTCCAGAAAAATACTTAAGAGTCCATGTGGCACTCTATCCATATTAACCATAGGGATTTTGAAATCTGTTAGGTTAGCTACTGGGGACTAGACCCAGTACATTTTACTATAAATTTTCATAAGTTAAAATCATACTTATTCTCCTACTTTATTTTTATAAATATGTGTTTACAGTGCCCACATAGATTTAATCAACATGTATTTATTCTTTAAAGATTAACAGTGAAAAACAATAAGGAAATTTGTGAACATGCATAATCTTTTCCTACATAAATTCATAATCAACAAACTTAGAAATAAAAGAATATCATTTTTTAAATGTTCCAGTTGGATTTCTTAAATGTCTAGTTTCCATTTTTCTCTAAAACATGAGAAGTGATTTTTCTTTTTTAAAGATTATTTATTTATTTATTTAAGAGGGAATGAAAGTGAGAGAGAGCACAGAGGGAGAGGGAGAAGCAGACTCACTGCTGAGCAGGAAGCCTATGCGGGGCTTGGTTCCAGGATTCCAAGATAATGACCTCAGCTGAAGGCAGACTCTTTAACCGACAGAGCCACACAGGCAGCCTGAGATGTAATATTTAAATTAAAGTACAAATCAGGGATGCGTGGGTGGCTTCGTCGGTTAAACGTCTGCCTTTGGCTCAGGTCATGATCTTACATTCCCGTCCTGGGATTGAGGCTGGCATTGGGCTCCTTGTCCAGCAGGGAGCCCACTTCTCCCTCTCCCTCTGCCTATATCTCCACCTGCCTGAGTGCTATCTCTGACAAATAAATATATAAAATCTTAAAAAAAAATCAAATCACTTGATATTATAGTTTTTATTAAGGATTCAATTTTCGGATTGAATTCTTTTTTAAAATGTACAATATAAGTATGAATTAATTAATTAATGTTCACTGGCTATGTTTAAGTATCATTTTCAAGAAGGTAAATTTATGACTCTGAAACAAATATTAAATGAACATGTTCAGATTTTATTTAACCCATTAATTAATGACTGAGCTAGTAAGTTTAAATCAGTTCAAAGGTCATTTGGTGACAGGTATAGAGGTAATTTTAAAAAGAAGTATTAGGATAAGATTCTTGGCTTACATGTAAAGTTGACTAATGTCTTACAAGACAATAAATTACAACTTTTGGGGTATTTCATCCATTGGACAGCAATTATTTGCATCCCTACCTGCCAAAAATTTATGAATTAACTTTTTTTCCCCTACAGAGCTGTAAAATGGTTAAGTAAATCAGGCAATAAAAGACTACCCAGTTATCTATTAGTTGTTTCCCAACTTCAGGTAATTTTTCCATTAGTTATATGTAGTCATTATGATCCTTTTCTTCAGAAATACTACTCTAAAGTTACTACATTGGCATGTCAGTGTGGCTTGCTTACATTGGGGAAGTATTTCCATAGTATACCAAAACAGATAGTGTGCTTGGCTTTCATATTAAATCAGCTACTTAGAATTATTGGGTTGGTCAGCATCTTGTTTGACATTTGAATATTTTTCTAATACATTTTCTGAAAATGGCCTGATAAATCTTGTTACATTAATCCCATTAAAAGAAAAGTTAAAACTTAAATCTTACTGATGCTTATCTTAAAGAGATAAATAAAGGAACAAGGAATTCCCTCATACCAAGGAAATACATAAAAAATTCCTTATGAGGCACCTGCGTGGCTCATTTGATTAAACGTTTGACTGTTGATACTGACTCAGGTCATGATCTCAGGGTTCTCGGATGGAACCCCTGGTTGGGCTCCATACTCAGCAGGGAGTCTGCTCCCTCTTCCTCTGGTCCTCCCTCTACTTGCTCTTCCTCTCTCTCAAATAAATAAGTAATTTTTTTTTAATTTCCTTACAGTTACCACATGCTTGTTGCTATGTGTTGAACTTTGGCCTCACAATATTCAAATATTGAAACCTAACCGCAATATGATTATATTTTGAGATAGGGTGTTTAAATAGATAATTATGACAAATGAAGTCATAAGCGTGGAGCCCTAAGCTGAAAAGATTAGGTGTCCGTTTAAGAAAAGGAAGAAGTATCAGGGATGTGTGTGCACAGCAGAATGATCATGTGTAGACAAAGCAACAAGCTGGCCAGCTACAAACCAAGGAGAGAGTCTTCAAGAGAAACCAACCCTGCCAATGTCTTGATCTTGAAATTCCACCCTCCAGAATTGTGAGAAAATACATTTTTAATCCATCCAGTCTGTAGTATTTTTTCATGGCAACCACAGTAGACTAATATGATGCTTTATTCACTAGAATATTTATGTGGTGTGAAATATAACTATTTTCTATGAGAAGTAAAGGAGGTATCTTATAATTTATATAAATTCAAATCCAGATGATGATAATGACTTCAATGTGCAGATAGGTTAGAAGAAACTAGAAAAAATAACCAAAGAAAACTATGTATAAAATAACACCAAAATATTTACTATAAACTGTCTTAAACTCTTAGCTCATTCCTTTGTCCTTATCAGAATGTCTCTATTTTTTTTTAATGAGTTCATCCTCTTTTCTCACTTCTCAATATGAGTTTTGTCCATTTCCTGAACTGAAGCAAGGAGTAATTTCTTGTTTATTTCAACTACCTCTCAGAGAAACTACCACTAGTTTTAAAGAACCTGACTCCATTGGACAGCTGGTCCTGTTTCTTAATCCCACTTTGCATTGCTTCTGGCTAAATCTACTCACCAGAAGGTGTTAAATTGAAAGGGCAATTTGAATCACAGTCTTGTCTTTCTAAGGCTTTGTTCAGCAATATCTGTTTGTATTTCTACATCAATCTTAGAAATAGACTAAATATGACAGACATGCAACCACTGTTTAGGGATGAATACGTGGAGGAAGCCAGATCCTGGCTTTTGGTCAATTATATTTTGTTTTTCCTTTAAGAAGTAATCTTAAGGAAAAGAACATTAGTAAAAATGACCAAAAAGTCATTAATTTTATCTTGTTAATACTCTCAGAAAGGGGTGCCTGGGTGGCTTAGTGGGTTAAAGCCTCTGCCTTCAGCTCAGGTCATGATCTCAGGGTCCTGGAATCGAGCCCTGCATCGGGCTCTCTGCTCAGCATGGAGCCTGCTTCCTCCTCTCTCTCTCTCTGCCTGCCTCTCTGCCTACTTGTGATCTGTGTCTGTCAAATAAATAAATAAAATCTTTTAAAAAATACTCTCAAAAAATGTATTAAAACATTCTGACAGAATTCCTAATATTTCTGACATGCTACACATAACTGGAGACCCTGTTATTTTCCCTTGTCTTTGCTTTCTTTCTCTGTATTCTTTTCTTACTTCCCTTTCTGATTTCCCATACACTCCCTTTTTTAAAAAATAAGACCATTTAGGTTCATCCCACTCATTTACAGTTTATGATTTCAAAGCTCTTCTGGCAACTTAAAACATGATAAAAACTTAAAGGCTGATTATGAAAATGTCTTATAGACATCTTATAGACTAAAAAACGTTTATAGACTTAAAACGTCTTATAGACTGTTTTTTATGACCCAGAAAAGGAGAGTCAGCCACCACCATTAATTAATGTTTGTTACATGAAATAAAACATGGGCATATGCTTGTTCATTTAGCTCATTTCTTTTTTTTTTTTTCATTTAGCTCATTTCTTGGAGCCTCCCCTCCACTTCTAAATTATCAAGATTAAGCCATATGTAAATTAAATTATCTATTGCAATAGATGGAAATAGCAATGTTTTTTGTATGTTTATCTTTTCTTTATCGTTAAAATCAACTTTCAGTCTTAATTACACTGATCGTACTGAGGTGGTGAGAATATAGTTTTCATGGTTCCATATGTTAGTGCATATAGTGAACATACAAAAATTCAAATGACTTCTTCAGGATAACCCAAAAGCCTTTGGAGTAGTCTAACTCCTGGAATAATGATTTTTTTTATTTTGCCACATGGCTGAAGAAAACTCACACCTGATCTCAAATGTATTTTTCTAAATAAAGGGTAACCAACAGTCAGACAACGGTAAATATATTTGGCTGCGGCTGTTACTCTGATGTGCTCTTATTTGAGGCTTGGGAATAGGAAATGTAAAGTAATGTCACAAGGAGTTTCATTCCAGTGTTCTTTAAAAGAAGGAAAGCTTTCTTTGAAAGGAGTGAGGATGACAAAAACCTGAGATTATGAGCAACCTGGTCGTAGATCACTCCTTAGCAAGATTAGGGTGAGTTATTACCAGGAAGTGGTAATCAGGGCTCATTCATTTTCCTTTTGTAAGTTGAACTTCAGAGGAACAGTTCCCAAAGGCTTCGTGGCACGTCATTCAGTCACAATGCTTTGGATTAAAGAAATATGGTACGTTTTTAGGCTTTCCAACTAGTGTCCTACGAGTCCCTCTACCTGCGCCAAACTTTAGATGTTTTGATTGTTAAAATCCTAATGTAGCTACATGTTGGTGGAGAAATTTAAAGCTTATTTTTCATCATTGTGCTAGGCTGTTTTCTAAGAAATTATATAGGCATTAAAATGCCTCTTCTATACATAATATCAAAATTCTTAATATACAGTTTATACTTGGTCATGTCAAACATTTTCTTCCCTGGGGTGTTAACCTTATTGACTGTTTGTGAAACCTGTTTTATTATTTCTAGATACTAATTTTCATAACTTGATTTAAGAAACCACAATAACAAGTATTCAAGAAATAGACTCACAGTGTCCAACTCTTGATTTCGGCTCAGATCATAATCTCAGGGTCCTAGGAACGAGCCCTGCGTTGGGCTCCATGCTCAGCTAGGAGTTTGCTTGAGGATTCTTTCCTTATCACTATGCCCCTCCAATCTCTCTCAGATAAATCTTTGAAAAATAGAGACTCACATGTAAATGCTTTCTACATGAATAAAGAACTTTTCTGCTGTAGAGATTCTTGTGCTTTTAACAGAAAGAAATTGTCTCTCTCATAACAGGTGTTCTCCCTTAAAGTATCTTTGTTGACCAAATCCCAAAGGTATCATTTGACTTCCTTATGATTGCACTACTTTTTCCCATTCATTAATGGATAATGGATATGGGACATTGACTTTTCATAATCAAAATATATTTCATAATATATCATTGAAAATGAAATGAAGAATTTAGGGATGATAAAATCACTTCCTAAATACAAATTTATTTTGATCTTGGTGTGAGAAGTCTAGCAAGGAAAAGAAAACTTGCATACCCTAAATTTAAGATGGGCAGAGGAATGAAGAAATCATATATAGAATTCTTCAAATATATTTTAACAGAGTGAATATTTTGATTAAATTCATGTAATAAAACTTGTTGCATCTCATACTCAAACATGTTTTCCATCTTTTACTGTCATAATTTTGGTCCTAGAATACCTACATATAACAAAGTGAGCATGTTTATTCATTTATAGAAAGGAATTTGATAGGAAATTATTAATATTTTCTTCTGTTAAAATTTGTTATAAAGACCACATTCCTTATTTTGAAGCCCAGATTCTAACTTAAGGGTTTCTTTATGATACTGACTCTAGTGAATACAGTTCTATATATATTATATAGCACTTATATAATTATATATTAGTTATATATTAGTCAAGTTTCTTAGAATTATAATTAGCTGGATACACAACTAAAAACAGACCAAAAAAACCCACAACTGTAGCTAACTTTTGAATGCAGGAAGTATGTGAAAAAACCCAGAATCCAGATCCAGGAACCTCAGCTAGAAGCTTTCACAGACATTCTGTTTAAAATATTATAATAGAATTGACACAGATTTAAAGATTTTTAGAAATTTGATACCTCAGTTACAAATGTCCAGTTTCTAATGAAACAGAGATTAGCATGGCCCCTGTACAAAGATGACCTGTCAATTCATGAAATGTTCCATATTTTTCTGAGATGATAGGCTTTCTATTACTACCTGCAAGCAGAGGGACTCCAAGGTTATAAGGAGAAGCAGAAAAATACAGTGAGAAGAAGGAGAAACAAAAGCTTGTGGCTTCCTGTCCAACCCTCTTTCCCTTAGCCTGTGTCACACCATGGTGGTGTATCCTCCTGTAGTACTCACTGGTTCCACCACCAGTGACATCCCTTTTTTCCGAGTCTCAGTGCTTTTCTTCTCCGCAGAATGCCTCTCTTTCTGGGTAACTCCTGGGAGTGAGGTTGTTCCCCTTCCCAGTGTTTTGAAGTCCTGTGGGGCTCACCTCAAATTATTAAAAGTAGCTTTGTAATAAACAAACAAAAACACGAATTTCCAATTTTTAAGGAAAAAAAAATCTGATTTTCTTGCTTGACTATGGTGCCTACCTAAGCATGAGAGGTAAGTTTCTATATTATTGTTGTACTTATGTGTTAGTGAGGGTTGGGCAGCTTTTAATAAGAGAAATTTCCAGAGGAAAGGGTTGGTCAGTGTGAGCTTAGAAGCCCTTCCAAATGCTGAATAAGTCAAATCCAAACAAGTCACATTAAGGATTATGGTGGATATTAAGGAGTGTGAGATCATATGAGTATGAGACTCTGTCTTTGAAGAAATTATAATTCTAATTTATTATGGCAGCATAATAGTAAGGCTGATGGAAAATAAGAACAAATTATTTAAATAATCACTTAAAATAAAATAATACCCCAAAGTAAAGCATACTTTATTGCTATATTAATTATGCAGAGATTAACAGGAAACAAGTCAGAAAGATTACTTTCTATAGAATAGCTATTGGAAGTTGTGCTGTTGACATGAGATATACATTGTTCTTTTAAAGCTGAGTCCTTGTAAAGGCAAAAATTTGTTCAGAAAGCATTTTATTTATTTACTTTATTATGTTTTTAATTGAAGTTTAGTTGATAATATTAGTTTGAGATGTATAATATAGTGCTTCCACAATTATATACATTGCTAAATGCTCACTGTAATTGTAGTTACCACCTGTCACCATACAGAGTTATAATATTATTGACTATATCCCCTATGCTATTCATTTTATCTCTGTGACTTATTTATTTTATAACTGGAAGTTTGTACCTCTTAATCTCCTTCACCTATTTCCCTAATGTCATCGCCTCCCTCCTTTCTGACAACCTTTTTAGTTTGTTCTCTATATTTATGAGTCTTTCTCTTTTTTATTGCCATTTATTGTGTTTTTTAGAGACCACATATAAGTGAAGTCAGATGATATTTGTCTTTCTCTTTCCAACTTATTTAGTATGCTATCCTTTAAGTTTCATCCATGTCACAAATGGCAAGATTTCATTCTTTTTTTTTATGGCTGAGTAATCATCCATTGTGTATATATACTACATTTTTCTATCAGTGGCTAATTTTGCTATCAGTGGTTGCTTCTACATCATGGCTTTTGTAAATAACACTGTGATAAACATTGGGAGGCATATATCTTTGAAAATAACTAGTTTTGTTTTCTTCAGGTAAATACCCAGAAGTGGAATTACTAGATCAGATGGCATTTCTATTTTTAGTTCTTTTTTTTAAAGATTTTATTTATTTATTTGATAGACAGAGATCACACAAGTAGGCAGAGAGGCAGGCAGAGAGGGGAGGGGAGAAGCAGGCTCCCTGCCGAGCAGAGAGCCTGATGTGGGACTCGATCCCAGGATGCTGGGATCATGACCCGAGCCGAAGGCAGCGGCTTAACCCACTGAGCCACCCAGGCATCCCTATTTTTAGTTCTTTAATGAACCTAGCTAGTGTTTTCCAATTTACATTTCCACCAACAGTGCACAAAGGTTCTCTTTCCACCAAATCTTTTTCTTTTTTTTTTCCCCACCAAATCTTTGTCACCTGTTATTTCTTGTCTTTTTGATATTGGTCATTCTAATTGGTGCGAAATGGCATTTCATTATGGCTTTGATTTGCATTTTAGGTGGAAGAAATGTACCAGTGGAATATGTATCATTCCTTTTCTTTGATAAAAACAATAAAATTGGGGCGCCTGGGTGGCTCAGTGGGTTAAAGCCTCTGCCTTCGGCTCAGGTCATGATCTCAGGGTCCTGGGATCGAGTCCCACATCGGGCTCTCTGCTCGGCGGGGAGCCTGTTTCCCTCTCTCTCTCTGCCTCTCTGCCTACTTGTGATCTCTGTCTGTCAAATAAATAAAATCTTAAAAAAAAAAAAACAATAAAATTTTGAGTGGAAGTTATTAGGCTGGGAGACTTTATACAATGCCCATTTATGAATAATGTCTGTTGGGGAGGAATATTTTTTTCTTTACCCCTCTTGATTCTTTGGCTAATCTAAAAATAAATTAACACAGGACAGATTAATAGGATTAAAAACAAATTTAATTACATTCTTATAGGATTCCACAGATATAATGATATACAAAGACATATTGGGCAGTTGAGGTTTAGATGCCATCCTGAGCTAAAACATGGGGTAGAGGCCTAGTGCTTCAAAGAGGTGGAAGGTAATTCAAAGGACAGATGTTTGGTAATTAGATGTTTGCTCTGCCATACAAATAGGTCATTCAGAGGTCTCTTTCTGAGCAAGGCCTCCTATCTAAATTTCTTTAAATAATTAAGGGAGGGGTAAAAGTTTTTCTTGCATCTGGGTCTTAATTGCCATCAACTCAAATAATCCCCATGCCTGAGTGGCGTATTTTGGGGTCATATATTCTTGCTGCTCTTCACCTTATAGATTTTATTGTATGATCTTCCAAGTTGGGTAAAGCTGTGTACATGTATTTGATTTATAAAACTATGACATAGAAAATAGTTCCAGGATAATTGTCTTACTGTCTTAAAATCTTTGTGTTAATAATCTCCTTAGTTTTATATGCAGAACATTTCTTCACTGGGCATTAAAAATAAAATGGAAATCGGATACTGATGATAGGAATTTGATAATTTAAGAAAATACTTACTTTGTGCATTTTAATATGTTTTATTTTGTTATAAAGACGTTTTCTCTCAGTTTTTGTCACTTTGCCCAAAGGAAGTAAAGTGTCAACATGGTACTTGATTTCTTTGTATATATGTCTGTATTTTTCTGGTAATAGGGGTCTCTTCATATTGGGTTGTTGTTTCATGTGATATGTGCTATTTCTTGAAATATTTACTTACAAATTAGGTGATAATAGAGATAGCTAACATTTTTTTCAAGCAATATAATCATGTTTAGATAAAGATCAATAATTCTGTCCTGATAAAACAACCACTTTGTATCAGGCACTGTGCTAAGCTGACACCCACAAAGTACAAACTAATAGAGCAATTACATATATATTTAGAAACATACTACCAGTTGAAAAAAAATATTTTGTGACCTTTGACAAAAAGTTTTAACTACTCTGAAAAATATCTTAATGGACTTAAATAAACTATTAATGTTAAAGATAAAGATACATCTTAACATCAAACAAACATGAAATTAGTGAGGTCTTTTAAAAAACAAACATTTGATTCTAGAAATTAGAAAAAAGCATTCATTTTAACAGTTTAAGAAGTGTTCTACCAAAGGGCTTATAAAAAACTATTTTGTAGAAAAAAAAACTATTGAATACCCAAAGCAGTGTTTTATAACATGTTTGCATATTTTGAAATTTTTGGTATGAGACAGGAATCCTGAAAGGCAACAAAGGTTGTGGCCGGGGCATATCTGTAAGTCTAAAGTAGTATACTTAGTAAATAGTTGAGACAGCCTATGTTGGACATTACAAATGAGCTTCATATGGTAGGATTCCAGAGGTGTTGCATGGATTTTTTTCAGTCAAGTAGACAAACACTTTGACATGTTACCTTCTCCATTCTGACAGAAAAGCTTTCATTCTGTCATTTGACCATTTAAATAATTAGCCAAAAATCATTATCTAATGTAACTGAATATGTTCTCTGTATAGCTACAAAATGTTCTCTTGGAGGAAAATATTTCAAAGTTTTTTATCGTGATAGAGTAAGCAAATGACTATTCTGCTTCATCCTCTGAAAAACATTCTGTGATGCCATATTTGAAGGTTTCGCCAGGTTTCACAGCCTTGTCACTGAAACATCTTCTGTAAAATCGAATCTATAGTCTCTTTACTGCAATAAGTTCTCAAATACTTAAATTATTCCATTATTGTGTGACTCTTTCCCCCCTGAATAAACTACTTAATGTGCAACTCTAAGCTAGGTAAGGTTTACCCTGGAGCTCTCAGCCTTCTGATTCTACATCTTCATTCTCTACTTTTGGACACTTCTTTCTGCCTGAGATCACATCAGTATCCTCCTGGCAGCTCTCTATGGAGACCGTTGTCAGGGAAGGATAGAAATCTCTTCCCCAGGACACTAAATGACTGTTAGCAATTCCAAGTATTGCCTTCCTGGCAATGATCATATATCCAGTTTAATGTAGATCAAAACTTTGAGTTTAAACATGGGTCTTAAAGCCTTTGAGAATATAATGTAATAATGTAATCAGGCATTTCTTCAGGGGGAAAAATACACACAATTTTCCACAAAATTTTAGAAAAAGATAATATCTGGGCAAGCTATCCAAACAATACATGTTAAAACAACACAATAAAATGAATAAACATGTTAGGGTATAATTTTTGCTATCAGTGAGAATTATTTTTTTTTTAGGTTTAGAATTTTCCTATTTGTTTAAATCTTAAACAAAAATCTTAAAAAAATATTTAAATCTTAAAACTCCTTTTGACTTACCATAATCTCTCATGCAGTACTCCAAGATGGTTACCATATTCTTAGAAGATGCTAACTATTCAAATTAGAAAGCTATAGAACAATTACCTTTCAGCTTTAAGAGCTGTGATCCTTTTTTTTTTTTTTTTAAGATTTTTATTTATTTGACAGACAGAGATCACAAGTAGGCAGAGAGGCAGGAAGAGAGAGGAAAGGAAGCAGGCTCCCTGCCAAGCAGAGAGCCCGATGTAGGGCTCCATCCCAGGACCCTGGGATCATGACCTGAACCTAAGGCAGAGGCTTAACCCACTGAGCCACCCAGGCGCCCCGAACTGTGATCCTTTTTAAGTACAAAATAATTAAATGGAATAAGTATTTCACTTACCTTGGAAGCCATGTAAATTTCATTTAAAGAAATTTTTAAGCAGAAAAAAATAAATTTATATATATCTAAATCTATACAGCTATAGATATAGATGATATAAATATAGATATATTTAGTTGTATAGCAAACATTACCAATATTTGTAAATTCTATGTTGAGAAGGATATGCTCTCTTTATTGCTAAGTATGAACCACATGAAAGTTTTAAATCACTGGATAAAACCGAAGTCCAGTGTTTGCTAACATAGAATTTTCACCTCTTTGTCACTTTGTATTGGGAATGACTTCTATATATTTACTAATATGTCAACAGTAAGATTTTCCTAAGATGTTTCTATGTATAATTAATAATGCAGTCAAGTAAAAACCATCCTACAGGGAACTCGTAGTGCTAAAGTTATATGTGAATTAAAGATAAAATTTGTGATATTGCAGTACTCTTTTTCCATTCTCATCTGTCTACAATTCAGATTGCTTAACTAAACTTAAATACAAATTGCTTAACTAAACTTAAATACAAAAACTTAAATAAATACAAATGCGACAGAGTATTTGCCAAATACTAAGCTGACAAATACAGAATGCTGGCTATTATTTCTGTTTGGAAGTCAGAGATTTGAGCTATTCATTTTGTAGTCTGACAGTCATCACTACAATTCCTTGAATTCCCAAAGCTTTTCATACAGCTTCCTCAAGGACGGCTATCATGTCTTAGCTACTGCAATGACAGATGGGATATAATGTGTCATGTGATGGATAACTCTGGAGCCATGGTACTTAATCCTTCTAATACTAATAGCTGCATTATCATAGAGATTTATGGGAATGTCAGTTTCAAGTTCCCAGTTCCATTCATGGGTTTTTAAAACTTCAGCTGCAAAAAACATGCATCCATCCCATTAATTCTAATTATCATGGTTCATCTTCTCAGCAGTTTTGCACTCCGGAACCTTTCAGTGCAAATTAACGTACCAAAAAAGTGTATTAATTAATATTTGTAGCTTTTAATTTCTGCAAGAGTGTTGTCTGGAAGCAGCTGGCAGTACAGGGCCGCTGCTATTGAATCTTTGCCAAACAAGTGCAGATGTAATTTTGTTATCTCTTGCTTAGTCATTTACACAAATTAATTTGAACAATTAGCCTTTTACTGGTCCTTCATGAATCATGCAAAAGGGATCTGCCAAAAATTGCTAGTTGACAGAAAAGAATTGGTTAATGCTGTGCATTTTGTGGGAAGGTAATGCAGAGTGAAGCTCTACACTATTTTAGACTGTAGACAATTGCTTAAATATTCTATTGTAAGATTTACTTAGCACTCTAAACTTGAGAATCCCCTTAACGAAGGGTAAACCTGCATACTAGTGAAGGTTTATTTGATAGGATTCAAATTTTTCATGAAATATCCAACCTGAAAATGTCTTAATCAAGTATATATGCAAAATAAGAAATGAGTTTTCATTATGAAATAGAAATAATTAACTAGTTTTTACTACTTTGAAGGTCACAGATACTGCTATTTACTCAATACTTGTGTATATCTTTATGTAATTATTTGTTTATCATATAACGTAGATATAAAACACATTTGTACCTTTATTTAGTACTTTCTAATAATCCTCTAACCTTCTAGGAAGTTAGAGATGGAGAGTATTTTAAAATAGTTAAGTATGTAGTTATTAAATTTTGAAGACCAGGGTAAAAAGGACTTTAAATAAAGGATATATAATTAAATCACATCTGAATGAGTAGAGATGTATTTTATGGTTTTTATATGAAGCTACCAGTATGTTAAAGGAAAAACAAAACCAGAAAATAAGTTATGAAATTTGCAATTCTTTTTCTTAGAAGTGCTCCAAACTACCTGCAATTTTATGTTTTTAGTTAATTTTGAATCTGTCCTTTTCCTGGCATTTTTAATCACTGGAGCTAAGGATTTTTCATCTAAAATTATATACAGGTGGTTGTACACTGTCATAATATCAATAAAAGCTCACCGAAAAATAAATCTTACTTTATTTTGTATAGCATTAGTTTAGAAAGGGCCCAGGAAGCAGTTCATGATATACATTCATGTATACTGGAAGTTATGCATGTACAGGTCTTAAATACACATACATATGTTCACATGAACAGCATATATATATATGTATATATATATGTGTGCGCACATATATATATATATTTTTTTTTTTAAGATTTTGTTTATTTGTTTGGCAGTCAGAGATCACAAGTAGGCAGAGAGGCAGGCAGAGAGAGAGAGAGAGGGGAAGCAGGCTCCCTGCTGAGCACAGAACCCATTGCAGGGCTCCATCCCAGGACCCTGAGGTCATGACCTGAGCCAAAGGCAGAGGCTTAACCCACTGAGCCACCCAGGTGCCCCAGCATATTTATATTTGATTAAAATATGCCACTCCATATTATTATTATTATTTAAGTATAAAAGAAAATTGTTATTCTCAGATCATACCTTTTAGAAAAGAGAATTGAAAAAACAAATTAAATTTATTTAGATACCTGTCCCAGCATAGATCTTAAAAGTGAGTCTGTTTGAGATAGGGCTAATGAATTTCTCCTGCAGAATATCTTTAAAATTCAAGTTACTGATCATTATATGGATAATCATTGTAATCATAAAGATTAAAATCATGAATGTCTAAAACGGCAAAGAGATTGTTTTTCAATGACATATTTTTGCTTCATAATGGAATTTAAATTTTCCCAAATGTAATTCCCATAAATCTAACATTAATGGCAAATATATATATATATTTGAAATATTTTATATTGTCATTTGTAGAAAACCTTCTTTATCTCTATGTTGGTCTCAGTCATCTTTAAAGTAAAACGCTTTGAGGTATTTTAATTGCATAAATAGTGACAAGTCAAGCTCAATGTAACATAAATCCAGTGGATATTTAGGTGACATCTGAAGTTTTAAAGCACAATTAGTTATATATTTTTTCTATTTAAAGAAGCAACATTTGCTCACTGTTAAAAATCTATAAACTTTAATAAGGAATATTTGGAAAATCACCTTTAATACCCCTTTTGTAAAATAACTGTAGTTAACATTTTGATTTATTTTATTTCTATCTTCTATATTTTCTTAAATGTCAGCATATTATAGGTAGTAATATATAACGTGAAACCCTTCTTTCCTTTAAAAATAATTATTAATATAATTTTAATATACTTATAGTGTTGAAATTTCATTACCCATTTGCTATTGCTACACATTGTTGTATCTTTTAGTTATAAATAATAAAGCAGTGGACATCTTTTCCTTTATTTCAGTCAAATTCTTTAGGCTTCATTCTCAGAAATGGGACTTTTCAAATGATGTGAATACTTTGACATTTGGTACACATTTTTTTATTTCTTTCCAAAATAGTTGTACTTTTCCCTAGAAATAAGAAAAACTTAGATCACCACATCTCCAGCGCATCAAATGTTATCACTAAAATAATAACACAAAACATTTAATGTTAAAAAAGGTTAAAAAAGGTAACATGCCCATTTGCTTACCTCTTATTATTAGTAAAGTTGAACATTTTCTCATATAGCATTTGATTCACAATTTTCTCACTTGTAAATACTTATTAATATGAAGCTCAGTGATTATTTTTTGAGATTTGGCAATGATTTATTTAAAAGAACTTTATAAAATCCCATACAAATATAAGCTATTATTAGTAACATATTGATGAATTACCTTTTCCTATAAAAATCTGATTTTGTAACTAAATAACAATAATATTGTTACTTCACCTTAGCATAGAAATAATAATAAGACCCTGTGCGTCCAGAATGAGGAGTTGTTCATTTCTTTGGCTAAAATCCTTTTCAGAAAATGTATTTTTCTTCTGTATTACTGTGTGACTCATTAGTCAATACAAATAATCAAACTTAATTAACATTATAACAATATATAAGATAGTCTGTAACTATAATTTTCCTAGCTCAAACTATGAAAATTCAATTTTTAAATTTCATTGTCTCTTATTTTCACTAGCAGATACTTCCATATATTTACTTACTGTTTGAAGTCATCCTGTAATTTATATTACGTATAACAAAATTCCTTGGCTTTAATTAAATAAAAATTAACTTTCTCAAATCGAAAATAAAAAATTATATGGAAAAATAAATCAACAAAATAATAGTAATTATTATTTTACTAATTGACCAAGGTAATTTAGTGATCATCTTTATCATTCCCTAAGCTGCATGTACATAGTTACATTATTGTCACAAACATACAGTGTAATACAATAGCTAACCAGTTTTTTTTTTAATTCTATGACAGTGTAATAATCATTTATGGTACTATATAAATATTGAAGGAAAAAAAGAGGACAAAATACTTCCATTTTTCTTTGGGTATGTAGATGAATTCTTATGTATGGAATGAGTTTAATTAATGTCATTTATCCAGTTACAAAGGAATGAGTATTTGATGTTGAAAATGCAGAATTAAGAAAATAAATATGGCTCATAACCATCAAAACACAAGTATTGGTCATATGTGGATGATTATATGGACAGGAATTTTTTGCATTTGCATATATTTTAACAAAATAAACTGACTTTTTTCCTACTTAAATATACGACACATATGTCCCATATTAAAAAAGAAAAAGTTGTATAAACCTACTGTTATATTATTCAGTTATTTGGAAGAATGATCCATAATTTGAATACTCAATTTTCTATTTTGAATATTTATATTGCTCTAAATATTTGGTATTGTGAACAACACTGGAACAAACATAGATAAATCTTTGCATATATTCATTATTATTTTTTGAAATAAATTTCTTAGTTGATTTTTATATTTTAAAGTATGTTTCAGCGTGTGTCTTAATGAAGACATTAGTGTTTTATAATAGTAATAACTCTTTGTTAGCAGTGAACACCCAGGAATTCAGATTTGTAATCATTCTTAAAAACGATTAATAGTTTAAGATAGTTTATACTATTTTGGTTTGTTGTTACCAAATCTACAACTAATGTCTTAGTAATGTGTGTCTAAACCAAGTTTGCAGTTTTTTTTTCATTGCTGGGTAACCGACTAATCAGAAAAAAAAAAAATGTTCCCCTTATATATACACACTGAGAGAGATGAAGCTAGTCTCTCTGTAATTGAAAGTATCAGTGGTAAACTTGGCTGGAGCTTGATTAATAGTATATTAAAATCAGAGTCTTCTTGGTGAGTGCTAGATAAGGAGTTTTGGGCAAATTACTTGGTTACTGGGAAGCCTTTAAATTTTAATCATGGAAGTACTTCAGTGTCATTAGAAACTGAAAGGACAATGGGGTCTGCTGGCAAGTTCTTTGAATTGTTGTGCTTTTTAGCTCTCCTTCTGCCATGCTATTGAGAGCCAAGCATGGGCTGTAATCGAAAATCCTTTAGCTCCCCATGACTTTGATTGCTATTATTGTAATTTAATATTACACAGAATCTTAGAATAAAATAGTCCATGGAAATGAGAAGAGATAATGCAGGAGGTGGAAGTGGGGTGGGGAAAACTGAAATAGAACTCAAAATTAGTTCTGAAAATAGTTTAAAGCCAGTGAGTTCTACTTCAGCCCACTGAAGCCACAGTGAGAAAAGCAGGATATTAAAAATGTTTAACTTAAAAATAAGCAACAGGCATAAAATACAGAAAACTTTGTGCATTCTTGAAAATATCAAACCGTGTTTAACTGGTTACAAGGTGAAAAACACAATAGGAAGCAAAAGTGGGTTTCCTAGACTCTGCATGTTTTGACATTTCACATATAGTCTTTAGATAAACTGTGAGACAGATAGTTTCATCCAAATAAGAATCCAACATACAGTTGGTTATTATTCAGATTTTTATGTTAAAGTCATGCTATGAGATTATTCAGTGTTCAAGAGGCAAATGGGCATTTTCCCGGTGTATGTGTATTCTAGTCAGTGTGAGCCCTGGCTGCCTCAGTTTTGAGAAGGATGAACAAGGAATAGAATCTTACCCCATAAGGTAACAATCTTAGAAATCATCTAATCTAATAACTTTTATTTTACCAATTAGCAAAAGGAGGATAGAGTGGGGGCATTATCTGATTAGTATGACACAACTGAAACAAGCTTCCCCTTAGAGGATTTTCAGTATAGTTTATAAGCTGGGGAATTCTGTATTATGTTTAGCTCCTTTTTAAGAAACAATTTTCAGTGATTTATGCAGCTGTTTGCTAGAAAATGGCACAGAGGACTTGTGAGATTGGAATAATTTTCTGAATAATTCTAAGAAACCAGTGTCTTACCGTTAGCATTGGTGGCTTGCATCTGTGTTGTCCTCTGCATTCAGAGTTGGTTTGAGTTCTTATAACTTTTTTAATATATATGCATGAACTTTTCTCTTTTGTGAAAGAAAGGAAGGCAAACCAAGGTAGGTTATTTATAATCCAATTATGAACAAAACACAGTCTCTTCAAACATAGATATGAGCCACTTTAAGCAGTGGGGCTGTAAATATTTATCATAGAATAGATTGCAGGAGAGTAGTCTTTACACAGATATTTTCATTGTGATGTGATAAGCAGATTTGTCAAGGCACAAACAAGATTGAGTTGTGCTATGAAACTGATATACCATATAATTATTTCTTAATTATCTTGTGTTCATTTCTCTCTGCACCTTTAAATTATTTAGTTTTTTAGTATTGAAACAATCACAAATTTACAGAAAAATTACAAGATTGGTACAAATAGCTTCATTTTTGTTTCCTGAACCAACTGAGTGTATGTTGCAGCCCTCATATTCCTTCATCCCTAAGTGTTTTAGTGTTTGTTTCCTACATGACAATAATACCACCAAAAAATCAAGAATTTAACACTGATGTATCACTTTAATTTAATTCTCAGAGGATCCAAGTCAGAGCCAAGTAGTGTTTTAGTTATTTTATTTCCTTAGTCTCCTTCATCCTAAAACAGTTCCTCAATCTTTGACCTTTATGACCTTTTGAAGATTACAAGCTAGTTATTTTGCAGAATGTCCTTCAGTTTGGATTGGCTCTCTTGATTAGATCCAAATGATACATCATTGAAGGTAAAATAAAAGTCTTGGTGTTTTGATTACATTCTATCAAATGGCTCATCATTTTTTGTTTGTCCTATTATTTATGATTTCATTTTATTGCTTGATCAAAGTGTGTTTGCCAGGATTCCTGAAATAGGTGTATTATATATGTTTCACCAGTGGTTTTGCATAGTTTTTCAGAGGATTCTTTACAGATCTTTTGAGTCCTCTGCACATTTTCACCATAGGAATTAGTAAGTGTTTTGTGGGAAATACTAGTACGTTTAAACTATGTAATAAGTTCATGCAGCAGAACAGTAGCTGCCTTATTTATTAATCCAATTTTTTATTTGTTTTTTTATATCTGTATAGATTCATGATTTCCTATTTTATTCAGTGTTGTTTCTAATTCATTACTATCACTTATTTTTACTTGACTGTTGGGAACCCATCAAGAAGCTAATTTTTATGTCCTGTCATTCTTTGAGTCCTTTGTGTGTGTGTGTGTGTGTTTGTGTAGACCAAAATTTCTTGGCTTATCTTGTACTTTGCTTGAAAACAGTGATTTCTCCAAGGAATTCTGGTGCTGTTCAGTCATGTGTGACATTTAGATGATCCAATTTCTTTTTAATTCCTAATTGTGTCATTGTTCTCAGGCTCTATTAGCAGGGAAAAACTAGAGAATGTGTGTGTGTATGTGCACACGTGCATGTGTATAGTACATATATGCTCTGTTGATATCTATTATTGATCTATATAAAACATGTCTATTAGGGGCGCCTGGGTGGCTCAGTGGGTTAAGCCTCTGCTTTCGGCTCAGGTCATGGTCTCGGGGTCCTGGGATTGAGCCCCACATCGGGCTCTCTGCTCGGCAGGGAGCCTGCTTCCCCCTCTCTCTCTGCCTGCCTTCCTGCCTACTTGTAATCTCTCTCTCTCTCTGTCAAATAAATTTAGAAAAACAAACAAACAAACAAAACATGTCTATTAGACTTATATTTTTTCTACATATAATTATATACATGTGTGCATGTATGACTATGTATAGGCATGCACATATGTGTATTTCCTCCAGTAATTCCAATTCCAACATATTACCATAGGGTTTACTCTAGTTCTAGTTTGTTTGTCCTTACTTTTCCGTATTTGTAAAAATGGCTTCTTCTACAATGAGAACATGCCTCCTCTTATCCTCAATAAACTAATTTGATTAAACCTCTATACGTATACAAACTAGTGTCTCCACTGCACTTCTTCCCTGTCATGGACTACCTGTTGACATAGCTTGGGCTTCAAGATTCAGTGAGGGGCTTTTCTTATGTAAACCTCCCCACTTTGTGACTTGGTATGTGACACCTTCCCCAGGGCTGCCCTTCCAGAAGGATGCCTTCCGTGTTCTGCTTAGGCATCAACAACTTGTTCTGGACCACTGCCACTGCATTCCACATACCTGTCTCCATTCACTGGCCCATAAATTTTTGTGCTTCAGGTAAAGGCTTTAGGACTAATTTAAGAAGGGAAAGGACAAAGGAAAGAAAGAAAGAAAGAAAGAGAGCAAAACAGAAAGAAAGAGGAAAAGAGGAAGAGAAAATGCTCTATGTGTTCATCAACTCACCTACTTATTTGTGCTAATTATGATCATTCTAGCACACTGTTCATTATTCTTTGTTCACACTAAAATGTGTTAGAAGAATTTGGCTGACTGTCTATGAGAGAATGCTGAGTCTGTCCATGCTCTATAGAAATATGGTGTATAATGTCTTTAAAGGAAATAAAATCAAATAGATTAGGGGAAGTCACTAGAAAGCAAGAGAGCAGGTAAAGTCGGAAGTACATTAGATATTGTCACCTTGGGGGAATAGCATGTAAAAATGTCTAGAGTTGTGAAAGAACAGTGTTTTAGATGAAAAACAGAAATAGTGGTCTGTATTTTTTTTAATAGTAACTGAGGAAGATAGTCATCTAAATAATAGCAGCCAATAAATTGAGTCCCACTCTTGATTACTTATGACAGTAGTCCATAATATTCCCCCAACTGCCCAATTTGACAGTCTCTTTAATTCTATAATTCTAAGTATCTATTAGCTGATTTAGAATGTTTAAATCCCAAATGTTTAAGATATTTAAATGTTATTATTTTTATTTTGTAAGTTTTAATTTTAATTCCAGCTAATTAACATACAGTGTTATATAGTGGACAGAATTTATTGACCAAAAAAAGTAGGGTGGCTAGTCCCCAATTACCTAGCCAATGAACTGTTAAAATTATTGTGTGTGACTATATGGCTGTGGAAAAGAAACCTAGAATAGAGAGCTAAGAAATCCTTAGAGTGCAAAAAGTTACTATTGGCGTGGAGAGAAACCCTCCCTGGTTCTTGAGTCCACAAATTCAAAATTCCAGCTGCATGGAATGGTCAGATTGAGGTTGGCAGTCTTTGGAGTAAGCATATTTGAGAGAGCAATAGCCATCTTCAACCTTGATTTTAAATATCTTATGTAAGTAAGGAGATAGTTTTATCATTAAACAATCAATAACATAGGCTTCTTGATTAAAGATGTAAATGCAAATTATTACAGTCTTAATCCACAGGCTGACAGAGAACATTATTAGATTGTGATAATAAACAGGCATATTGAATGAGTCTTTGATTTGGAAACGTATCCCTAGAGAAATGGCTCATGGAGGAGCAATGATCTCAGTCCATATTTCTTATGAATGATCCTTTGTCTAAACTGGTGATATTGCGGCATTCTAGTATAGTATAATCATGGTTTTACTTAATATGGAGAGATCTTCATAGGAGTCTAAACTTAAGAATATGAAATTTTGCAACTGTCTGCTGCTCTTGTTCCTAAGCCTGGAGCCATCAGTTAACTATATCATGGAATTTTCATTTCTTCTTTTTTTAAATTAATTTATTTATTTTAGAGAAAGAGAGAGGGAGAGAGAAAGAGAGAACATACATGTGCACACATATGAAAGCATTGGGGGGGTAGAGGGAGAGAGAGAATCCTGAAGCAGAAGCAGACTCCCCATTGAGCATGCAGCCCTATATCATCCTTGCCCTCAATTGAGAGTCAGCCACTTAACTGACTGAGCCAACCAGGTGTCCCAAATTTTCATATCTTACTGACTCTAACTGTATAACTGAAATAATTGAACCAACCATTTGATTTAATTCCTCCCCCACCTCTTTTGGGGGGGAATTGATAAATTGGTATAAAATTATTTGTGTGGATAAGCTTACCTACGATTTCCTTTAAGGAAGTTTGTTTGTTTTGCAAACATTGCCCCATTTCCCCAAGCTACCCATACTTTATTCTTGTTAGTGCTGCCCTCCGAATCCTTACTCTTTCCTTGTTTCTAATTATGTGATGTTGCTTATGACTCAGCAGGACCTTAGGAAAAAGTGCCAAAGAATACTGCAGTATAACTTAATTATTGGATGTGTGTGGGCACACAGACCATTTGGGTGTGAGGGGGCAAAAGATAAAAAATGAATTCTAATGTAACACTCAAGTTTTGGAATTGAGAAATGTAAGGGAAAAAAGAAATGGGGGGACGCCTGGGTGGCTCAGTTGGTTAAGCAGCTGCCTTCGGCTCAGGTCATGATCCCAGGGTCCTGGGATGGAGTCCTACATCAGGCTCCTTGCTCGGCAGGGAGTCTGCTTCTCCCTCTGCCTGCCTCTCTGTCTGCCTGTGCTCATTCGCTCTCTCTCCCTCTCTCTCTGACAAATAAATAAATAAAATCTTTTTTAAAAAAAAGAGAGATGGGAAAGCAAGCAAAGTTAAAACTGGGGGAGTTGAGTATATTTTAAGATGATTATGGGATATTCTTGTGGAAATGCCCAGCATGCTGATTTTGGAAGGGCACCCATTTTAACCCATTTCACACTTAATAATGTGTAATACTTGGAGTTTTTGCATGTTGGGAAAAAATGCATCATCTCATTCGGTACCTGGATGCTTCTAGATGAATTCAATTAGACCTCTTTGAATATTAATTTTACTTGTGGGTTTCATTGGGCAATGTGAAAATGACTATTAATGCTTTTGAAGCTGGTAAAGTTATACTTGGAAATTTGAAAGTTTTCAGACTTAATTGGTCACAGATAGTTGCAAACTTATTCCAATTATTTCAGTTAAGGAATGAAGTATAGACCATATTAAAAACAAAATCAGGAAACGATACTGATTAAGATGAAAGATTCATCATAAATTAAGAAATAAAAGTGTAATGCTGGTACTTCATGTTAGAGCAGGCGATTTAAAAAATCATGAAGTGAAACATAAGAAGGCTAGAAAAGTTTGGAGTAGGCTAGATAAATTATTTGGAAGAATCTGTGTTAATCTGCCATAAGGGTAATAATCAATTTGGCTGATAGGCAACGAGTGACTTGTGTTTGATATCTGAATTTTTCAATCAGCATTTTCTGAACATGGTTTCTCATTATGATAATGACTAAAGGATTAATTATCACCATGAGAACAGTGATAATGGCACTTTGAACTGTACTTGTCACCATATGACACAGACTATTGCTTGTTTTTTTGTATTTTAAGAAAGACATGTGCATTTGGAAGCATTTGATTCACTTAGTGAAAGTAATACTATTAAGTTGTTGGAGTTAAATGATGGGGAGACAACATTTTAAAAACACTACTTTCACACTGGCCATCCTTTTTACAGTTTTAATTGACCAGTTAAAACAGAGAATAATTAACAGAATCAGTGTGAATGCTTGTGTCAAATGCATAGTTCAATTAGAATATTTGCTGGTTTCTTCTAAAACTCTTACTGTAGCAGATAGAATGTTGTAAGAAATAATATTGCTAATTACCTTTCCAAAACAGTATCCTTCACTAGCTCAAGTGCAACAGATTAGATGTAAGCCATTTAATGAGAATGGCATAGCATACTGGATTTTAATTTTAGATTATTGGATACATGCATGGTGGTAGGCAATGATATAATTGAGAAATGACCATGTTGCTAATTGATACTAATGGAGGCAAAGTATAGATTTTTTGGTATCATCATTTTTAGAGGGACTAGAAACAATGTTTATTAAAATAAATTAATTAGATAAATGATTATATTTTCTTTGTTCTAGAGTGCTTCATATTTGCCATATTAAGGAAGGCTGCTGAGTTAAAAGAATAAAAATTTTTGAAATACTGAGCCCATTTAATGTAGCTAGCTGCCTTTCTTTGATGTACCCTATGTCAGCACAATTAAGATAACCTCTAGACAGTTTTAAGTGAATACTTCTCCTGAATCTTCATTTCTTACGTAGGTGAACTCTAGAGGAAGATGTTTTAATGCCTGTATGCTTTAATTTCTTCATCTGTTTATATAGGTTGTTTTAGAGTCGTAGTTTCTCAAACTCTTCTTCCCTGGTCCCATAGTAAGAAATACATTTTGCCATTGCATACCAACATATTTTCATATATGTAACACAGAAAAAAAGTTTCACTAAAAATATTTTTTTTTTGTTTTTTTTGTTTTTAGGATTTTATTTATTTGAGAGAGAAGGAGAGAGAGACAGAGAAAGAGAGCAGAGGAGCAACAGAGGGTGGGCAAGCAGACTCTATGCTGGGCACAGAGTCCAATGTGGGGCTCTATCCCAGGACTCTCAGACCATGACCTGAACTGAAAACAAGAGTTGGGTGCTTAACCGACTGAGCCAAGCATTTTCTTACTTCACAGTGTACACAGTGTACACTGATTTTTTTTTTTGGTCCCTATTTTATACTGTTTTAAAAAAATATTGCTGTGGTGCCTGGGTGGCTCAGTTGGTTAAGCATCTGCCTTCAACTCAGGTCACGGTCTTGGGGTACTGGGATCAGCCCCATATTAGGCTCTTTGCCTGCCACTCCCTCTGCTTGTGCTCCCTCTCTCTCTGTCAAATAAATAAATAAGATCTTAAAAAAATAAAAATTAAATAAAAATTTAAAAATATCCACTAAACTAATGGATCATAGCCTGCAGCTACAAAATCCTGGTTATGGACCTTGATATTAGCCCAGTGTGGCAAAGGGCAGGTCTGAAGGAAGAGATGAGTCAGGATTGCAACTGTACAACTCTATATACAGTGTATAGCAAATGATGTAAGTAAAGGAGAGCTAGTTAATAGGTTTTGAGAATAATATTTTAGGGAAATATAAACATATTTCATACTCAGTAAAAATCTTTTAAAATAATAAAGGATCAAGGTAAGAAAATGAAAGTAATAATTCTGACACAAAAAGATAATAGTTGTTAATATTTTGCATATGTGTTTTTGGTAATTTTTCATGTATATGTGTGTAGGGTTTTTTAGTAAAACATAATACGTATGCTATTTTATAGTCCACTTTTTCTAAAATATTATTTTACAATATGATTTTTAATATCTACATATAATTATTGGGGAAATTTTCAGTTTGAATCGTGGGATAAATGTGTTGCTGATATCAAAAGTTTGTTTGTTTAGCTGCCCTAACAGAGGCTGGGTGCTCCTTGGCTATATCATAAATGTATAGCTTCCTCTTCCAAATCATAAATGAGTTCATTCTTAAGAACTAGGATTTGCTTTTCTCTTTTAAAGATAATAGATGAAAAATTTTGGAAGTACATGAAGTTGTTGGCTATAAAATAAAGTAAGAGTGATTCAACATAATAGGAAAAATAATAAAAGGCTGGGTAAAATGAAGAGGTTCACAAACATAAAGTTGAGCCCTTGACTTATTGGGGGAAAAGGAAGATTAAGTGATCTCAGATCATAATTCCTCTTATGCATTGGAAACTTCCACAAACAGTTGTCACTGCAAATGGCCTTGGCCTCAGGATGCATTAATAATACCTGCTGTAAGCCAATAGTGAATCCATTAATGTGTGTCCTCGGTATAATTATTTTAAGTGGCATATAATTAACTCATATCTTGTATATACCTAATAGTACTCTTCAATTAACATGTGATGACTATATTAGTAAATCAAAGTTAAATGCTTGCTGAAGACACTAAGTTTAGTGTGTTGCTCTCTAAACCCTTTATGATTTATACATTTGTATCTCACTAGTGATAAGTGTCTATGTCCTTGGAGTGTGACAAACTTTGGCATTAAAAAACAACAGCTCAGTCTAAAAAGGCAAGGAATGATAGATTTAGTTTATTGGGTGGACTTAAGTATTCATTTTAAGCCCAGGAATTTTGATCTACCAGGTGCAGTTCCAGTTGGTTCTCTTGGTTGTGCAGGATAGCTTCCAAGCTGTAGTCTTCCTCTGTTTAATTTTTGAGAACAGTTTTGTCCCCCTGAGTTAGAAATTTAGATGCTTCTTTCCATATTCAAATTTTTACTGCTGGAAATAGTTTTCAAGTTCTCAAGGAATCCACGGGCCATCTGTATACTATATCCATCATTCTCTAATTCAGTTTTGTTTATGCTGCTTTGAAAATGTTCACTTCCTATCTCCAATAGGTATGAATTCATTTATATCTGCAGATAGAGCATTTTAAACTTGGCTTTAAATTTAAAGATAAGAAACCATGCCTTTATTTGCATTTAGGGTCAATAATATGTAGCCACTAAAGGTATAGATTTTGGAAAGGACTCCCTGAGTTTAGGTCCCAGCTCTACCACTACTGCCTACATGACACAGGCCTAGGCATTTCACCATTTTTTGCCTTCCTAATCTGCAAAAAATGGAATGTAAAACTGTACCTGTCTCATAAGGTAAAGAACTAGGTGAGTGAATTTATGTAACACACATTCAAAGTGAATTTATGTAACACACATTCACTGAGTAAATATTATCTATCTCTATATTTGTCCTTAATTTATAATAGCATACAAAGGATAATCATAGCTGAATACATGCTATTGGATGAATCAATATGTATTATAGCCAAAATAGCTTACAGACACCTTGATTACCCAATTCCTTTATGTAAAATTGAAAAATAGAAGCAACTTGCTTTATATTCTCTAAAACACCTAGTGTTTTATGGTACAAATGATATTTAATGAGTAGGATGTGGAGAATGGAATTAGCAATAAATGTTAGAAAATAAAGTGTACTCTATCCTAGAACAAAAGTCATTTGTAATGACTTAATATGTACAAGTTGCAGGAAAAGCGTATCCTGTGATGATCAAGGTCATCTCTCTTTCAGAAGTTGTTTTAAATATATTTAATAAATCATATATATATACATATATTTGCATATATATGAACTATATATTGAATTTTAGACTATATTTTTGAAAAGTAAATTAGAAGTATGTGACTGCTATGGACTTCAGGATTGTTCATATAAATTCAGTGCTATTCTGATATCTCCAAGACTTGTTCCAGAATAAATTTATTCTGGCAGTGGATTAGAATCCAGAATGAAGACCTTTATATTCAAAGTAATTAGCAGTACTTAGTAGTATTAGCAGCTTGACCCTGAATTCTGTGGTCTCTTCCCTAGACTATGTATAGATGTTCGTGTCAAGCAGTGTCTAACCAGTGTACAAAAGATATTAAATTATAGGGAACACATAATAGAGGCTGTGGAGCAGCTTTGGCAGTAGAATGTGCATCTGGAAGTTGATGAGGGTGGGTGGAAGCTAAGAGGATACTGAACTTGACTCATGTACTTAACATAATGTGGCAAGTTGTAACTTGTTTCCCACTTCCTTAGGAATTCTTAGAAAATAAAACCTATCCCACAGTGACTTTTAAATTTACATAGTAAGAGACATACTTCAGAGTAGGATCAAAATAATTGTGAAAAATTGAAGTCCACATCTATAACTTGAACTTGGGTTGTTTTTCTCTAACCATTGATCCATTTCATAGCAAGAAGAAAAGAGTTTCATTTATATCCTAGAGCTCAGGAACAATTACTATAGTGAAAATTTGGAATTCATTGTTAAAACTTGGGATAAAATCTTTCCTTAAATAAAAAAGCTCTTAAAAAAATATAACTGGAGTAGACAGCTAAATCTCTAGGCATAAATGTTATAAAATGATAGATTCAATAGAAGCTAACTTAGCCTGGGAAGAAAGAACCTGAGGAAGCTAAGGTATGGAACGTGACATTATCTGGTATGTTTCTATTGCGTCCATCAGGTTTTTCAGAAAAAAAAATTGTGCATTTTAAATGATATGTGTGAATTAGAATTGTATTATTTCTGAATATTATAAGCATAACGTTGCTTGCTTAGATGCTGCCTTTGTAAGTGATACTATATTTAAAATGTGTGTCAAACTTTATTAAACCTCTTTTCACCTCATTCTCTTAGTTAAATTACTGTGAATTTGACAAATTTGGAGCTAAAAGACAATGGAAGACTATTCATTGAAACACACTTAATTGAACTTCTGATTCAACAGCTATATTTCATTTCCCTACACTTTCCTCTCTTCATTTTCTTATCTTCCTTATGGCTATATTTTATCATTGTCTTTCTAGACATAATTTATTCATTCCATTATTCCTTTCTATTCCTTCCAGTTTCATTTTAACTTTCTCCTTCTTCCTTTCTCCTCTCTTCATCAAACCTGAATCTTCATGGCCTGATCTTCTGCAACTCATGTGTTTTCTATGCATAGAAATGCAAATAAGGTCTTAGAAAAAGAAAGAACTCAGAAAAAGAAAAAACTCATATAACTGTATTGTTGGTTGCTCTGTGCATAGTCTGTTAATTAGGTGTTCAAATTAGATGTAACCTGGGTGTTTATCTGGATGACTGGAGCCTTACTTATCCAAATTTGCTTGGAGTTGCAGGCAGGCTAAGGAAGTCAGTGATAAATTGTTTCCAGGGCCAAACATCTCCATCCTTTCCCAGACTTTTCCACACAGGAGAAAGATGCTGGTTATCAGTTCGAATTTCCATCAATCTGCAGTTTTTATGCCATCTGACAAATACACATATTTAATATCATTATAAATGTTTTAAAGACAATGTCGCTGGAATAACTTTATTTGCAAGATTATCAAGTGCTTTTAGGATCACTAGTTTTAAATATATTTTCACTCTTTTAAAAAGTATACTCTTGGGGCACCTGGGTGGCTTAGTGGGTTAAAGCCGCTGCCTTCAGCTCAGGTCATGATCCCAGGGTCTTGGGATCGAGCCCCACATTGGGCTCTCTGCTCTGCGGACAGCCTGCTTCCTCCTCTCTCTCTGCCTCTCTGCCTACTTGTGATCTCTGTCTATCAAATAAATAAATAAAATCTTTAAAAAAAAGTATACTCTATCTAGAAAAGATCAAAATACTGAGTCAAAGAATGACTCTTCAAACATATTAACTTAAATACAATATAGTAGAATTTATGGCTATAAAGTTTTTGTTTGCTGTTTCAAAGATATCTACATAGAAAATTATTAATCAAGGGACATTTTAGTGGAAAATTTTGCAACCATATATTTCAAAATGCATCTTTCCTATTTTTAAATGAGATATCTTTTATGAGTTTTTGGGTCTCTCATATTAATGAGGCATTCTGTATTGGTAAGACCCTTTGATGATTTGCACTTTTCTGTTATATTTTTGAAAGTCTTCCTTTTCAAATAGTTTTTGCAAACTAATATTAATATATTTATCAAGTTTTAAAGAAACTATGAACTGGAATTTGTAAAGAAATTGAGACAACTAAATGCTTATAGGAAGCATGCTAAGAGAAAAGATACCTTTTAATCAGATTTAGTTGCCTAAGTTACAATCTTATTTATGTAGTGGCCAATACTTGCTTGGATTTTTAATTTTACCATGAGTCTTCTCATTTAAAAATTTCTATTTTTTTTTTTAGATCTTATTTATTTAATTGACACAGCAAAAGAGAGAGCGCAAGCAGGGGGAGAGGCAGAGGGAACGGGAGAGGCAGAATCCCCACTGATCAGGGAGCCCCATGTAGGGCTGGATCCCAGGACCCTGAGATCATGACCTGAGCTAGGAGAGACACTTAATTAACTGACTAAGGCACTCAGGCACCCCTAAAGATCTCTATCCTTTAATTCTCTGACTTTCCTGTTTCTTCTACTACCTCCGTTTTCTTTTTTGTTTTTATTTTTTTTTTAAGATTTATTTATTTATTTGAGAGAGAGAGAGAGAGAGAGACAGTCTGAAGTAGTACTGCTTCTGTTTTTAATGAAAACATCTTAAAGTTCAAGTGAAGGATTCTAAGTCCATTGATCTGAGTTCTTCATAAAGAATCTATTAACAGAGTTTTCTCACTCAAGATGGAAGATGTATACTGGAAAACTATTCTCATCCACTTCTGTCCCATTAACCTTGCATGGGATGAGTCAAGGATGTGAAAATGCAGAGAAGTACTGGTGTACCTGAATTCTCAGTTCTCATTTGTCACACTGCACAAGTAGAAGTCAGCTAGAAAGCTATGATCATTGCTGTCTTACTGGATCCATTCCTCATCATTAATAGCAGCAACAGAGAGCCTCTGAGAGGTATTAACAGCTTTATCTCTCTTGGATAAATCCTCTTCTCTCTTTGTACAGTAGTCATATTGCCTTCTTCAGTTTCTTCATGTCCTTTCTAACCGCAGGGCCTTTGTACATACTATTCTTTCTAGCTGGGATAATTCCTGCTTGGCTAATATTGCATTAATCGCTATTTATTCTGTAAATCTTAGCTTAAATGTGAGCTTCTTTTGAAGGACTCTCTTGACTACCCAGATTTGATAGGTTTTCCAAATAAACCTTCCTATAACAGAATGTATTTCTTCCTACCACTTACCACAATTGCAATGAATGAAAAAGTTAATTATTTCTGTAAATCTTTCTCTCACATCTGTTTTGCTGCCAGTTTAAGCAGGCCATCATGGTATGGATTGACTTTGCCTTGCTGATAGCTATCTTCCCTGGTGTCAGGACAATTCCTGGAATATAGAAGTTACACCATAATTAGTTATTGAGGGAAAGAAAGGAAAAAAGGTTTATGAAAAAATTATTTTTAGTCCACATTTAAATATCTCATTTTATTTTATCCTTTTTAAATATCTCATTTTAATTGTCAAATATTATTCAGAATTATTTTTGTATGAGAATTTGGTTTAACATTTTTGTAGCTGGTCACTGAGATACTTCCAAATACTTTTGATAATGTAAAATAATCTTTTATTTGCATCTTTATGTATAAATATTTTCTCAATGCTCTGATTAATCATTTCTTTAAAACAAATTTCTTTTTTTTTTTAAGATTTTATTTATTTAAGAGGAGGAATAGATGCAGGAGGTCAGGAGGAAGGAGCAGAGGAATAGGGAGAAGCAGACCGCACTAAGCAGAGGGCCTGCCATAGCACTGGATCCCAGGACCCTGAGATCATAACCTGAACTGAAGGCAGATGCTTAACAGCCTGAGCCGCCAAGGTGCCCCCAAAATGAATTTCTGTAAGTAGAATTCCTACATCAAATTAAATAAACCTAAAAAACTTCTCATTACATATTGCCCAAGAGTATTCTAGAAAGTCTATACTAACATATAGTCCAAAACCAGAAGCTTCCTTAATTGAAATTTTTATATTTTCCCTTTTATATTTATTTGACTCTTAGTGCATTGACCATTGTTTTTGTGCTTATTGTCTGGTTCAGTTTATTCTATGAATTGTTAGCTGATATCTTCTCATCTATTATTTTCTTGGTATACTAGTGTTTTTACTGATAGATTAAAGCCCATTTTATATTAAAAGTATTATCTCCTTTTTATAAGTGAATGTAATAATGTTTTAACTTAAAGAAAGAATTTAAAGGGTGCCTGGGTGGCTAAGTCATTTAAGCATCTGAACTCAACTCAGGTCATGATCTCAAGGTCCTAGGATCTGAGTCTGCTTATTTTTCTGCCCCACTCCCACTTGTGCTTTTTCTCTCAAATAAGTAAATAATATATTTTTAAAAAGACTTAAAAACCGATCTATTTTTTCTAAATTCTTGGTCAGAATGCTAAAGCCATTTGTTTCAGAGGGAACTTTATGATTTCTACTTTATAGTTAAGTTTTAGTAAACCTTTTAAAACTTTGGTAAATTTTGATAGATTTATCTATCAAAATTTCCTGTCCAGAGTATAATTGTGGATACAAGTAAGTCTAGATTAAATTCAAACACTAGTTAAAAATCCAGTGTAGTTAAATTGCTAGAAATCACACAAAGCCATTGACTGCTTATAATGATTTTTATAATTGACAAATTGTCTTTTTATAAATAAGATACACAGCATTCCACTTTATTTTGCATTCTTCATGATAATTTACAACGCACTTTCACCTATACCACAAGTTGACTATTGGGAGCCCAAATCCAATTACAACATGCAGAGGAGTTTTAATTATCTGCAAGTCATGGCTGCTGAGACTTGTTGAAATTTGAGTTCAGAGAATTTAATGTCTCCACATTTGGCTTTGACACTCAGTATGGGCATGAGAAGTGTTCTTGACCTCAGTGAGTTTAAGCAGTAAGGCTTTCTGCCACTGACCCTCTGGTCAAAGATCCTCCAGGCAGTTGGCAATTCAGTTTTGCCTTTTGTCCAAGTCCCTCCCTCCATGGAGTCCCATCCTAACCCTGTGCCTGTCAAATTCTTGCCTTTTCAACTGAATAACCAAGTAACAAATCATTTACTGCTGAGGAGGAGCTTTAGATTTTAGAAGAGGTATGCATGAGCTCCTTTATTTTCCGGATTGTGTTAGATATTTTCTATTTGTCCCCACCCCCTACCCCATTCACTTTCTATTCTTCTTTGCCTAGGGACTTATCTGTCTGAATACCATCAGCAGGGCTTCCATTCCCTGGTTTCTATTTTCAGCCAATGGGGAAATGGGAAAGAAAGAAGAGAGAGAGGTTAGGACTTTTATTCTGCTGGCTGAGCTCCATGTGAGATCACCGGTTTTAACTAAAATTTGTCCCTCCTTGTGATAGCCTGTTGTATGTGATTCTTGATCCCCACTGGTTTCAGGAAGTTTTTCTTTCCACCATCTCTTCCATTTCAGTGCGGTAACAATGCCACTGCTGCTAGTCCTAGAGTCTATGAATACTCCTTAGCAATTAGTTATTACTTCATAATTACTACATTCTAATTAGCTTTTCTTTTTTGTAATAAATTATATTTATCTATTACTGTGTAACAAATTGCCTCTAAACTTCTGAGCGTAAAACAGTAATAAATTTTGATGTCACTGTTTCTGTGGGTCAGGAATTTAGAAGTGGTTTACCTGGTAGGTTTGAGAAACAATTCTCCATGAGTTTCTCACATATCTGCATTTATTGAGAGAAAAGACATTTGTTACCCTCATTCTAAGCTATCTTTTCAAGTATATTTGCAGAATGACCTGCCTTGGGAGATAAATTTTCTCTTATCTGAGCAAAATGTAGTCATCCTTAGTGACTGTGATAAAAGATTTGGTTTTCCTAAACTCAGTGAAATATAATACAATTCAATGTGTATGCAGGTGTTTCCTGGCCCCGTCCAAGTTGCCTTATGGGAATTAAGACTCAAACCCAGCTCAAGAAAAAGCTAATGATTTGATTACTGTACCTATTCTGAAAGATAAAGTTCTTTGTTTCTGACCCAGGAATCTTGTGTCTTCTGCATGTATCCATTGAAAATGAGGCAGGCTAATATGTTAGTTGACTAGTGAGGTAAAATCTTAAACCTTCAACAATTCTTGACAAGTAGTCTTGGCTTAGGGATTCTCATGTAGTCATCTGAAGGCCTGACTGGAGATGGATGACTAATTTCCAAAATGGCTGACTCATATGACTAGCAAATTGATGCTGGTTATTGTCAGGAGGCCTTGGTTCCTTGCCAAATGAAATTCACCATAGGCTTGTCTGAGTATTTTCCCAACATGGTAGCTGTTTTCTCCAGAGTAATTGATTCAAGGTAGTGCAAGGTAAAAGGCACAATGTCATAAGACCTGACCTAAGAAATCACACTGCCATTTCCATAATACCCTCTCAGCTTCATTGGATAACACATCTATTCAGTGTGAGAGGTGACTGCATGAGGGAGTGAATACCATGAGGCAGAGATCACTGCAGGCCATTTTGGAGGCTGGCTAACATATAAATTGTTCTCAGAATATCCCAGTTTGTGTCTAATGTCCATTTCCTGACTGAAGCTTACTTATATGTGCTCTTAGCTCCTGTAAGCATATGTATTTGAATTTGCTCTCTTTACTCTCTTAATGCACATACTCCTAGGGTCATTAATTCCATTTACAAGGAAATATCAAGTTATAATCTTTGAGTAATTTGGCCAAAAATTGCAGTCAGTATGAGACTAAAGATATCCCAAATCTAATACTCCTTATAATATTGAAAACAGTTTTTTGGATAGGAAATATAAAAATGAATGGAGAACAATAATAAGAAATCTTCTTATGTAAATTAGATTAACATGTAGGCAAATGCTTACTTAAATGACATAATTGAAAGAATATGTCTATCAAAATATCTTTACCAGTCTCCTACCAGAATGTCTCTAAAGTGTCTATTATAAAAGTTATTGTTGGAGAGCCATCCAGAAAAGTCTGTATTTTGTCTTAATTAAAACATTACATTATATCAGAAGGGCAGTGTATTACTTTGGTCTTTAATTAATAGTTTTAAATTTGTTATTTAATAATTGATTTATTTATAGTTAAGTTCAATCCCTAAACACATATTGTCACCTAGCAGAAAGCACACACGTACAATGTTGATTTTATGGGACAGAAAGGCTTGATAAAGTCCAGAGACCTATGAGGTTTTATACAGTGGGGATCTCAGAAAATTTCATACTATATTTGAAGGTGCCTAAAGGAATGCCAGTGACTATAAGAAATTCTGTACCCTTCACAAATTCAACCTGAGTTGACCCTAATAGCAGGAATGCACTAGTAATTCACTTTTTAATGAAAGAAAGACAACAGTTGTACCATTATTGTGTAAACAAGCTGAAGAGCTGTGAATTACTTTTTTTTTTAAGATTTTATTTATTTATTTGTCAGAGAGAGGGAGAGAGAGGGAGCGAGCACAGGCAGACAGAGAGGTAGGCAGAGGCAGAGGGAGAAGCAGGCTCCCTGCCAAGCAAGGAGCCCGATGTGGGACTCTATCCCAGGACGCTGGGATCATGACCTGAGCTGAAGGCAGCTGCTTAACCAACTGAGCCACCCAGGCGTCCCTGTGAATTACTTCTTTTACAGAAAGTAAAGTATTAGATGACTGCAACAGTGTGACATAGTGGTTAGAAGTATTTTGAGGTTAAAGGACACCCCCCACCAGCAATTTTCAGTGGAAGTATATTTAGTTTTTGTCAGTATTTTGAGCTGAAATATTAGTTTACATTTATCTTTATTTTAAACTTTTATTCATTCTTTCCTTTTAACTCATTCCTATAACAATTCTGTTTTCTCCAGCTTCCTTCACAGAAAAAGCTTTTTCAAATCCAATAAGCAAGATTAGAAGGGAGACATCTCTCAACCAAACCTCCACCAAAAGACTTCAGATCTTTAGTGAATGGGAGGTCTTCAGAGCTATTAATTTAGTAAAGCATCTGACAGCTTGGAGTGCTGATGCGCAGGATGGGTGCTATGATTTTAGTGTAAAATACTTCTACATTCTGGATACCTCAGCTCTTTACTGTGAGGGTCAGAGTATGAGTATACTCTTTCAAGGTATGGAAGGGGAGAGAGAGAGAAATGAACACAATTGTACACTGCATTCTTGAATCACTTGGGTGTGACAACAAAACACACTTTTAAATAATGCTTGACATATTCCCATAAAGCCCCGTAGCTGAGACAGAAGCAAAATAGCTATGTTAGTCTAGTGCCTGCTGCCAGAGCTGCTGAACAGAGCTGCTGAACAGAGCTGCTGTTCATGTTCAGTGTTCAACCTCTCTGATACTTATTTTGCACTTTAGTGCGGATTATTCCACTAGATCTCCAGATGTGGGACTGTGGGACAGACTTCAGTAAAGGGTAGAATCGTGTGTACTCTCACAAAGTGCTCCTTTGGTTTCCTTTAGTCAGCTGATACCTCGTCTTCCTTTGCCAGTTGTTAATTCTTCTGAGATTGAGCCAATGATACTAATAAAGCCTATTTTCCATGGTTAATGGCTATCTCCTTTCTCTCTCTTCTCTTCTCCTCCCTTTCCCTTTTCCCCTTACCTCTCTTTCTCTCCTTCTTCTTCTTTTCCTCCCTCCCACCCCTTCCTTGCCAGAGATGAACAAGAGAAGCCCCAATTACTTTTGGAAACCACCTTAACCCACTAGGAGAAACAGCCATAGGATAACAGACCAGAGAGGGGAGAATTAAGGCCCATGATGATATCCTTAGGCCCTTCTACTGGTTCTGCTTGGACCTGCCCTAACTCTAGGGCAGGAATAGTCAATTTCCTTGTTACTGAAGCCATTCTGAATGGGGTTTCTTATAGTTGCATCTGAAATCATCCACTCTGACACCTGAAACACAAGGAAAAAAGAGAGGTAAGCAGAGGCCTGGCATGAGTGACCCTGTTAATTGGTGATCCTCCAGAACTGGGATAGAGGTTGGAAGGGTGGGAGGTATTAGAAAATGTTATGTAAATATATGTTTTAATCAGTTTGTTGGTGGTGACTGAAATAGAATAATATGTTGGGAAAGTACTATTGGGGAAAAATTGTGCCTCTTCCATGTTTTGGCAATTCTTCTATGGCAGATTTAGTATTATCTTCTAGGAGGTCACATCAAGGCCATCCATGAGGCCCCTGCTCCCTTAGGGTGTTCTTCTCTTATTAGTTTAATATGTTTCTGGATGAGATTTTGCTTGAAAAAAAGGTTCATAATCAAAGACTGAAAACTACTCTTCAGCAATACATACTCATTCTGTCATTGTTCTGTGATAAACACAATGAGTATTCCAGATATTGCTAATCATACGTCACCCATTTGCATCTATACCTGACTTCTTTCATCTATACCTGACTTCTGGCAAGGCCATCCGTTTAGTGTCCTCATTTAGCATGTCATCCCCACACTTTCCAGGTGAGGATGAGGTAGAGGTACTGTCATTCTATCTCCTTGTCTTTCATTTTCCTCTCCAATGCCATTTAAGAAGGAATATACAACTTCATCCACATTCAGTACAGATCTTCAGTCTACATGCGTAGTCAGGCTATTTTTTCTTCCAGGGATGAAATTGGCTCTAAGATTTCAGTTTGCATTTTTCTGTTAGGAAAAAAAAAATATGTTTTGTATTTTTATGATTATCAGATATTTGTCTTTTCTCATTTTGTGTCCAATAAGTTTATTTGTTTGTTTAAATATTTTTTGTGAGAATAGGTGAATGGCAGTTGTTCACTGGATCCAACCAGAATATACTGATTTCCCTGTTTAAGTCAGCAAACTTTCTGCTTAAGAAGAAAACAGTAGTTGTATCAGAAGCATCAACAGCCACCTTCAGAAGGAGAAAACAAAATGTCCTAATGCAGGATATTTTTATGTATAACTCAGTTGCTTTGGTAAAATATCTATTGGCAAAGCTGAACCTAAACAGCATTTCACATGCATCCTAAACAGCTTGCCTAAAGACTGAAGCATACTCTGGTCATACACTTTCTGAAATCTATCTATATTTTATTTTGTCTTGGAAAAAGATTAAAGAATAGAATTATATTAGAACTGGTGGAGGCATGATCCATGCCCTCTTGATTATATTGAAACATTAAAATGTCATCAGCATGTTAATTTTGTCATCTCAACTGCATGAGATTTATTCAGCACTTCTATCTATTACATTACTGTGGAAACACAATTTATTCTGATTGTGGAAATGTCATAGGCAGCAACTAAAAACATCTGGAATTCTTGGTTTAGAAAGAATGCCTGGTTTCAATAATGCTATTTCTAAATTAACTTTATCTATGAAGAAGGCAGGAATCACGCATTTTTAAATTATTCAAATTGAAATATTCATTTGGCTCACCAATTTTAACTGAGGAGGTCAAAAATTAAAAAAAAATAAAAACATAACTTGTGAATAAAGAACTATTGTTTTTTAATAATTGAGAAAAATAAAATGGTCTCCAATGAAAGTGTAGTTTCAGGAAAATATAGTAACCTGGCTTTTTTGCTATTTGTTTTTCCTCTTCATTATAGCAAGAAAAGCTTGACTAAGTCTGTGACACATCTAGAAAATAAAAGCAAGGGAGAGAGATGGGTAGTTAATTCCACGAAGACAAAAGACAGAATTGTCAGAATGGCACAAAGAAATATGAATTTTGCTTTTATGCTTTTCTTCTTTATAAAAATTGTACATAGAGTACATGTCTTTGCTACTACTGAGATGAAAGCCATTCCCCTGCTAAGGACTTGTATACAAGGTTGTGAGGGAGGAAAGAAGCAAATGTTGGTTGATGATAATTTAGGGATTTCCTCAGTATGCATATCTGCAATGTGTTACCTGAGATATCTAAGTCCTGAATCTCTGAAAACTGAAATAAATGTCTTTTGGCTGCAAAAATTGGAGCTGACCTCATGTGAGTTTATATTCTTCATTTCATTTACCTGACTATTCATAATTTCACTGGAGAATTACTAACTCTGATTACTAATACTAACACAATTACAAGGTACTGCAACAGACTTCATGTAGAATGTTTAGTAATTCTTTCCTAGAACTTGAAAAATTCTGGAGTCTACCTCCCTGACTCTCCCCCCCCCCATCAAACAGGTTGTTTCCAACTTGTGTGGGCTTGACTTAAAAATCTTCTGCTATGAGGCATTATTTGAAACACCTATGCCCATGTCTTAGCTAAAATTCACCTTCAGGTTTCACATCTAATGTAAAATTATTTTGGCAAACTCTACGGAAAATAAATATATTATCATGCTTATTAGATATATGCAGCTGTTGCATTCCTGTTTTTTTTTTTTAATTTTTAACACTCTTCTAATTTTGGAGTATTATAAATTTACAGAAAAGTCACAAAGGTAGTACAGAGGAATCCCATACACCATGTTTCCCTATTGCTTTCCTGCTATTTTGAAGAAGCCGATATTACCCAAGTACAGTGCTCAGATGTCTGGTGATTTGTTAATCAAATCACTCTTTTTTAAGGTGTCCTTATTAGGCTCTGCATATTGCTTAATTTATGATCTTTAGTTCTTACAACAAGTGTGTGAAGTGGATATTACTTTTGCATAGTTTAGAAGGGAAAACATGAAGATCCAAAGAAGGGATCTAGGGCAACAGTGCTCCAATTAACAGAATTGGGTGTCTAACCTCAGTGGTTCCAAAACACTCATTCTCTTCAAAGCACAACACATCTTTAACCCCTTTCTTGTTGAGGGCCCCATGATCAGCAGAATTTGTCTTTCTTCCTCGAGCTCAAAATCGGTCTTCTGGCTGAAGCCACACCCTCTCTCACCTTACTCAGGGCTGCTCCTCGGAAGACTGGGAGATTGGGAAGAGGGCCTCTGGAGTTTAGCAAGATAAGGAGCAGCAGAGGGAAAAACTTATTTTGCCACTTTTGAGGTTCAGGAATAAGGCCTTTCATAGCTTCTTCCTTTGTTTATGCAAAGGCATCCATTAGCATTGGCATGCGTTCTTTGTCTTCTAAGTGAAAAAGAGAAAGGATGGAGCTTTAGAGGCTGCTTTTTTTTATGTAGTCTCCTTTTATCTGGAGGAACAAGCTCTAAAATACCCTTAGAAAACCACTTAAGAGGCTAAAAGGAAGAATGGTTATGAGACCCTCAGATTTTTAAAACACAGTAGTTTGTTTATGTCACTCAAAGGCGTGGTGAAAATAGAAAGGGAGAAACTCTGCCCAGAAGCCGCTGGAGTAGAATTAAGGTAAATAAGCCTCTCCTCAGAGCCTCTCCCTCTCTGAAACTTAGGGTCACGACTCGGCTCCCACTGATTTGGAGGGATGCCTGGAGGGCAAAAAGGACTGTTAGGAAGATACGCTGGAACATTTTGAGTTGAAAACATTTCAGTAAATAAATCGTTGTACTTGGCTAAACGGTTCATCATCATCATTAAATAATCTTTTGAACTCCCAAAAGATCTCATATGAAAATGTCATACCGCAATTTTTAGATGGGCTATGCATAGTCATGATACCATTAGAATATATGTGAAATTAGCCTTTTTAGTATTTATTTTATAGAAATTTAAAAGTATTCTTATAATAGTAACAGAAAATAATCCACTGAAATATCTCAAATCTGTATTTCTTCCTGTATTAATAAAGCGACACTGATAAAAACAGGGGTTTCTGTGGCTGTGAGGCTCCTTCCATCTTGTGACTCTGTGTCTTCAAGGCATGGTTTCCAGGTTCACCATGGAAGAGGAAAGATGTGGGAATCACATTAGGGAGGTCTTTATAGGTCCTCTTGGATGTGGCATTTATTTATTTATTCATTCATTCATTCATTTATTTATTTATTTTACAGGCAGAGAGGTAGGCAGAGAGAGAGGAGGAAGCAGGCCCCCCACTGAGCAGAGAGCTCTATGCGGGGCTCTATCCCAGGACCCTGGGATCATGACCTGAGCCGAAGACAGGGACTTTAAGCCACTGAGCCACCCAGGCGCCCCTTGGATGTGGCTTTTATCAATTCTTCCTATACTATGTTGGCTAGATGGGGATTGTGCCTTTTTTTTATTTTTAAGATTTTATTTATTTATTTATTTTTTGACAGAGAGAGAGAGAGATCACAAGTAGGCAGAGAAGCAGGCAGAGGGGGAGGGGGAAGCAGGCTCCCTGCTGAGCAGAGAGCCCGATATGGGGCTCTATCCCAGGACCCTAGGACCATGACCTGAATCAAAGGCAGAGGCTTAACCTACTGAGCCACCCAGGTGCCCCAAGGGGATTGTGCTTTTACATGGGTATCCATAAAGAAAAAGAAACTGGTGTAGTGACAAGCTCATTACATACCTATCAAGTTAAAATAATTCTCGTTTTTTTCAAAATTTTTTCCTAGCTCTTAATTCTGTTAAATCAAATCTCTTATTTTTCCTCCACCCTTCATCCTAATTTCTTCTTTTATCCTTTTTTTTTTTTTTCCTTTTTCCAATATCTCTCCTACCTTTCTCTTGCTTGACTTCAGCTTTCTTTTATACTACCTTTAGGTCACTGAAATAGCCAGGCAGCCCTTTTTCTATTACCCACAGTTGTCTCATTTTCCCGTTTCTGCCAAGGCTGCTTGTCCCTACACCCCCAGTCCTCCATACCTGTGTAACCATACTAAAATGAGTTTGTTCCTTAGTGACTCACAGGCAGAAACTACAGGAGGTGGAGTTGCCCACAAAGGAAACCATTTGCAGCATATAAGATCACAGGAGTAACTTTGAAAGCTGTGGCTCCCCAAGCAAAGGAGAATGGGTCCCTTTTATTTAGGGTTAGGATGAATATTTTGATAGGGAAGCATCAGGTGTAGACTGGGATAGTAAGACTGTACATGTGCCTTAATGAAAATGCCTGTGCATACATTGTGTTATGTAAATGAGGCTAGCACTCTTCCTTGGGCAGAGATTTTAGTATTACAATGTGGTAAAGGTAACTGTTGGTCACTTCATGGGCCGCTTCATAGTCCATCCGTGCAGGGGAGCTGGGGGATTAGCTCAAAGTGATCTGGGTAACCAGGGCCTCCAGAGAGTCATTATTGCTCAAGGGTGGTTTTGATTTCCTTCACAGGGTTTTATGTCCATAGGGTCTTTTACCTGAGTTAAGAGGTAAGTTGGAAAGAAGACCTTAAGGAAAAAAGGTGGAACAAATGTCAGTGGGTATGAGGAGTTGAGCAGTAAAGGTCAGGTTTTAGGGTTTAGCTGGTGACACCTAGGCAGTCTAATCTGCTTTATCCTATTTTGTTCCACATGGAAAACACTACCATTCACCACCAGCATCAACAGAAACTCATTAGTCCTTTTTTAAATTAATTTATTTTTATTTTATATCTTTCAGTGTTCCAGAGTTCATTGTTTATGCACCACACTCAGTGCTCCATGCAATACATGCCCTCCTTAATACCCACCACCAGGCCCTCCCAAACCCCCAGCCCCTCCCCTCTAAAACCCTCAGTTTGTTTCTCAGAGTCCACAGTCTCTCATGGTTTGTCTCCCCCTCCAATTTCCCCCAACTCACTTCTCCTCTCCATCTCCCAATGTCCTCTGTGTTATTCCTAATGCTCCACAAGTAAGTGAAACCATATGATACTTGACTCTCTCTGCTTGACTTATTTCATTAGTCCTTATAAATCTGATTCTAACTTCTGCCAAACCCTTATATTGCTGTTTGGCTGTTAGTGACTTATAATCAATTTACTTTTTTCTTTTCTTTCTCTCTCTCTCTTTTTTAACAATATTTCATTTTCTTTTTCTTTTTTTTTTTTTTTAAAGATTTTATTTATTCATTTGACAGACAGAGATCACAAGTAGGCAGAGAGGCAGGCAGGGAAAGAGGAGGAAGGGAAGCAGGCCTCCCGCTGAGCAGACAGCCCGACGCGGGGCTCGATCCCAGGACCCTGGGATCATGACCCGAGCCGAAAGCAGAGGCCTCAACCCACTGAGCCACCCAGGCGCCCCTCATTTTCTTTTTCTTTACAGTTTTTTTTCTCTAAGTTCAAGTGGAGCTTGAACTCATGACCCTGACATTGAGAGTCATGTGCTCTACCTATTGAGCTAGCCAAGTGCCCTTACTTTTTCATTTCCCATGGTAAATATTTCAAACTTTTATAATATAATTCATCTATTTATTACTACCTGCCATAACATCAGAAGGTTGAAAAACTAAAACAGCAACAAATTGCATGCCAAGTTCTCCACATTCTACCTTGAACCAGGTATATTTGTATGGCCTGGTTTGTTGCGAGAACTCTTCTGCTCACACTGCTCCTGGCCCTTCCTTCCTTCCTTCCTTCCTTCCTTCCTTCCTTCCTTCCTTCCTTCCTTCCTTCCTTC
>ML104427.1:76631-105414 GCA_003697995.1 Taxidea taxus jeffersonii | reverse complement strand
TTTTTTTTTTTTTTTTAAGATTTTATTTATTCATCTGACAGCATAGGCAGAGGGAACAGGAGAGGGAGAAGTGGGTTTACTGCTGAGCTGGATATGGGACTCAGTGCCAGGACGTGAGATCATGACCTGAGCTGAAGGCAGACGCTTAACCCACTGAGCCACCTAGGCGCCCCTGGAAGGTTTTCAATATGGAAATAAAACATCATTACTGAGAGACGAACAGGGATAGGAATTACAGTGGGCTTCTTGTTAGAAAATATGCAAGCCAGAAGAGGGTAGAGGAAAGTATTTCAAGTGTTGAAAGAAAAACCCACCAACTTAGAGTTCTGCATTCTATGAGGTTACCCTTCAGAAGTGAGGGAGAAATCAAAACTTTCTCACACAAAAACTGAGAGAACTCATTGTCAGCAGACCTGTCTTATAAGAAATAGTAAAAGAAGTTCTTTAGGCAGAAGGAAAATGATGTAGGCCAGACACTTGGGTCTCTATAAAGAAAGGAAGAATATCAGGCAAGGAATAAATTAAGGTGAAAGAAATTTTTAAATTTATCTTATTCTCAGTGGATCCAAAAGTTAACCTTTTGTTCAAACCAATACCAGTAAAGATAGCAGATGAACAAGTGGAATGAATTACTGCTGTGTCATAAGGGGCGGGAGAGAGGAATTAGGAATTCTGCTGTCCAGGACCTGCATTAGATAGGTTAGCACTATTGTGTTAATTTGGAGGTGACTTGGATTAGTTAAAAGTGGATATTGTAAGGTCTTGGGCAATCACTAAAAGTTTTAAAGAGAAATATTATTAATTGATCCACTGAGAGAGTGAGCACACTTTTGTGCAGATATGTGTTTATCTCTTCCTATTTCTGACGACAAATACTTCAATTCCTTGGTCCAATTCTAGGTCAGACTATGACCTTGAGGGTGATAGGTGACATATTGTGTGTCACATTTTTTTTTTTTAAGATTTTTTTTATTTATTTGACAGAGATCACAAGCAGGCAGAGAGGCAGGCAGAGAGAGTGGGGGGGAGCAGGCTCCCCGCTGAGCAGAGAACCCATGCGGGACTCAATCCCAGGATCCTGAGATCATGACCTGAGCTGAAGGCAGAGGCTTAACCCTCTGAGCCACCCAGGCGTCCCTTGTGTGTCACATTTGATAGTTCTAGCCCATTGTTGGACACTGTATGTTGTGAAGTGTGTTCCTTGGTTTGAAGAAATGGAACCTGGTGGTGGTCCTTTAGTAGTGTTTTGAGCCATAGCATTTGCCACCAAGTCTGCAAAGCCCAGTTCAGAAAGTGTCTGTGCATGTCAGGACCTATTTATAACCTCCTGGATCTACAGGCAGCAATTCATGTTGTCCATTTGCCAGCTGCATGCAGGACCTTCCTTTCAGGAGTCTGCCCAAGAGCTGCTGAGTTTCTTTCTTCATTTTTTGTTGTTGTTGTTGTTTTAAGATTTTATTTATTTTAGAGAGAGAAAGCACGTGCGTGCGTGAGAGAGCACATTCACGTAAGCGTGAGTGGGGGAGCAGAGGGAGAGAGTATCCAAGCAGACTCCTGCTGAGTATGGATCCCAATGTGGGGCTCAGTCACACAACCCATGAGATCAGGGTTGTGAGCTGAAACCAAAAGTCAGAAGCTCAACTGAGTCACTCAGGTGCCCCATCTTTTTTGTTAATAGGACAATCTTTGTTGGCATGTTGTGCCTCAGAGGGTGCAAGAGGAATATGTTGGTAGTCAGCCCATCTCTGTATGGCTGTGGCTCCCCTGTATCCTTTTATTTCATGGAGCTAGGTGGCTATTATCCCAAGTGAGTTCTCTAGGATATCCACTTGTTGGTTTCAATCACCTTCTGAACCTGGAAGAGGGTTCTTCTTATGGGTATGAACATGTCCATTAAGCCCCTAAAATTTCCATTTTGTCTTTCATACCTTATGTCCTGTATGAACATCATTTTAATATAGCTCAGTTTCCATGCCCATCTGTTTGACCATGTGGCAAGCCATTGACTACTGCCCTTGAGTCTGTGTGTACCCAAACTGCAGTGCTCTTATTCTTGTCTAATTCTTCCATTATTGGAAGGAAAATAGTATGCACTTAAGCCACTGAGCTGATTTAACCTTAACCTTCTTTAATCAGACTTTTTCTATGAATTAGTTGTAGTGTGTCAGCTTTCTAAACAGAATACTCTCCATCTCTCTTGCAATACCAGCTGTAAACCAAGCAGCTCTTGGTCGATCAGTTGGGCATTTTTGTAGGGCATTGCCCATGTGCTCATAGGCTCTGGCAGCTCTTTAGTTGATTCCAACGTTGTTGCTTGGGAAAAATAGTCCACCTGCTCATGAAGGCAATAACTCTGCATTTCTTTAGCAATCTGTTCCTGTATAAACCATTTCCATTTAGTATAGCAATTTTCTGGTAACTCCTTTCCTTATTAGAGTGTTTCTTTGACTTTACCTAAGGCATTCTGGGTGTTTCAGATTTCAGGATTATTTTATGTCCTTCAGTCACAGGGACAATTTTCATTAATACCCAGTAACAAGCCAGTAATTGTCTCCCGATGGCATATACCATACCACCATGTCTAGAAATTTTCTAATTCTAAATTCCAGGGGTCACTGCTTAGTGGCACTCATGGGACTTTGCCATAAGCTCTAATCTCTGTGAAAAACCTAAATGTGGATCCTGGGGCCCAGAGCCATTGATAGCCACTGCTCTTTGCAGTTCAGACATAGCCTGATATTGTTTAGGCTGCCATTAAAATAAAATATGACCTTCTTTGGGTAGTTTTGTTTAGGAGCCAACAGTATTCCTAGATGTAGATACTTGTCCTCCAAATCCGAGCAGCCAGGACCAGGCACTGTGTTTCCTGCTTAGTTCCAAGGTTAGACAAGGACAGCACTTTATTAAAAAAAATTTTTTTTTTCTTAAGAGTAGGCTCCATACTCAGTGTGTAGCTCAAGTTGGATCTTGAACTCACAACTCTGAGATCAGACCTGAGCCAATATCGAGAGTCTGATACTTAAACAACTGAGCCACCCAGGTGCCACCACAGCATTTTAGCTGCCTGTGGAATATCACAGATGGCTCCTGACCAAGTTATTTCTAAGAATTTTAATATGTGGTTGTGTCCCTGAATGTCTGCTGGGCTTATCAGTCAGCCTCTGTTAGTCGTGTGTGTCACTACTGTGTTTAATTCAGTTCTAGCTTGTTCTTTAGTTTCTGTGGTGATACCCGTGTGGAGTACTTACTCCAGACCTGCAGTGAAGACAGATCCTTCTTAACCAGATAAAACAGTAGGCTGATGAATTCTAGTAACTGTAGTGGGAACACAGTAGATGTAAACTGGGATCTGTTCCGTGTGAAGGCAAATTGCAGTTGACTTTTTGAGGTAGGTATTGCAGGACCGATCACTGCATTCCAGTTTCTGGTGTTTGGACCATCAAAACTATCTCGGGAGCTGCTGATGCTATAGGTGGTACTACTTCATTCAGGCCTGGGTAACCTTTTGCTCATGTCCATGAGCCGTCTGTCTTTTTCACTGGCCACTCAGAACAGTGATACAGAACATTTACTGGTACTTCTAAAATATCATCAATTAAGGCGAGAATTTCTTTTCTTCTACCAGGTATTTAGTGCTGTTTCACATGAACAGTTCTAAATAGGGAATGTGTTCCTCAGTCAAACATAATATCCATCTTAATGGTACATTAATGTATGGGAGACACAGTCAGTTCACATCAAGTCTGTCCAAACACTCCAGTTCTTATCTAAACTTTTATCTTAGTCTCATCAACCCTTGAAGCCCTATTTCCTCCCAGTCTAATTGTAGCCCATTTCATGACCTCCCTAGCAGGTTTTTGCATCACAGAGAATTGGACTTGCAGGTCAGGGAGCCTCTGAAAAGTTTTTTCTTCACTCCCCAGTCATTTCACCCAGAGGTGCATCTGGCCTTGGGTCCGCAGGCAGGAGTCAGCCAAGAGACTGTGGCTCCTTCACCACTTCTCAGCCCGATTAATTGGTCATAATGTCACCCCCAGTGATTGGGAGGTCATGCTTTTCATTGTCATCTTTGCCTTCTGGCTTTTAACATTCCTCCAAATGGTAGTAAATAGGGCAGATTTATTTAGGCCCCTTTGATGTTAGAGGATCAGCAGGGGCTTCCGTCAGTCAACCCAGCCTTCAGTAGTGTACTGAGACCTTTGTGTTGACCCCATCAGTGTCCAGTTTATTCATTCCTTCATAACAGTTTAAAGATTCCACTCTGATGGGTCTGTTGACCATCTTCTTTGTCTTTCCCCATTCTTGTGAATCACTCTAATAATTTTTTTTTAGCATTCTTAATACCCATAGGAGAAGCTGAAATAATAAATCTCATATGGCTTCTCAAAGTGTCCCCTCATTCTGCATCTGTGAGGTTATGTGGGGCTTGTGTAAAGGGGCTCCTTTATCCCAGCTTTTTAATGAGCTTGGGAAGGGTGAACATCAAGGAGGTGAACATCAAGTGGGTGAATGCCTCAGCCATAAAGCCAATCCAGAACAGCTTGCTGTTTGGCATTTAAAGGAGGGGCAGTGAGCCAACTCCTTATGAGTTAGAGCCATCATTTCTAAATTCGATGGGAAGCCTACCCCCAGCAGGGATCAGAGTACATTTGCTGTCTGTACTGTGGATGACTCATTGGCCATCAGACATTGGAGGTTTGTCTCCCTGTTCCTTCATCCTTTTCCCAATTTTGCCATAACCCAGTAAGTCAGAATGAATCCCACTTCTGACACCTCTCATTCTTCTGTTGGGTCTTCAGGTCCTCTCTCAGGCTTGATTTTCACGAAGGATTGACAGGACTGAGAGGTAGTTGCACTCACAGTTATGGTTTATTACAGTGAGCAGATAAAGAGTTAAATCAGGAAAGGGAAAAAGTACATGAGGTGAAGTCTGGAGGAGACCATGTACAAGCTTCCAAGTGTCCCCAAAATATCTCATTCCCCCCAGCAGCAATGTGTGACAGTATGTGCAAAGTGCAGCCAGGCAGAAATGTTTCCCACAGATGACATTGTCAGTATAAACTATCCAGACAAGCTTACAGTGTCAAGGCCTTGGGCAGGCAAAAACAGTCTTAGGATACAGAAGATTCTAAGGGCTCAGTTCCCAGGAGCTCCCCAGGGCTAGTTAGGAAAATGGGCTTTCTTGGGCATGTGCTGGGTTTGAGCAACCCAGGCCTGTGGAGAGTTAACCCTTTGTTCACAACCACACGTTGGTTAGGGTTTAGGAGCTGAGTTAAATAGATCTTTAATGTGAGGATTTATATTAGTATGATTGGAGTTGACTTTCTTTAACATTTGTTAAATGTTAGCAAGAGATGCCAGAGGCTTCAGATTTCCCTACTGTCCTTATTTTTGTCTTCATCACTTTGGGCTTCTCTAAGTACTTCTCTCTGAGAAAGTCTGTGTCTTCTAGCTCTTTGAGCTATAAACCACTGGTCCTACACTGGAGCCCTGTTGGTATGGTGGTAAAGAATAGGGGAGGAGAATTCTGTAATCTTCCCATTAAATTTTAGTCCTGTGTCTTGGGGTGTGGTTTGATTTTCTCTATTCCCCGCTCCATTCCTTGTGTGCAGCATTCCTTACTTGTTTCCTTGAAGCCCTCACCCTTTGACTATTTTTCCCCTCACTTAGACAGGGAACCTGGAGGGGGCTAGAGTGGGAGAAACTTTCCTTTCAGAGCTAAGGGTCTTCAAGGGTAGTTAAAAATTCTTATTTATTTACTTTACTTACTTTTACTTACTTACTTACTTACTTTCCTGGAGAGTGGGCATTGGTTCTGGAAATACCCTTCACTGTGAGACTCTAATTCAGTTCCTGGTGGCAAGGCACACAAATGTGGAAACCCCCCGATACTGTGGACCCTGGAGTTTCTCCCCCATACTTGTGCACATTCAGTCTCCAGCAGTTTACCAACATTACCATTTAAGCATTCCTACCAGTTTATGGCTCCAGTGGCTTCTGTTCCAAAAAAGCAGACTTTGGCCATCTCTCTTGAAGTGTCTGTCTCTCCATGTTTCAAGGTGTAGTTTTCCCCACATCTCTGAAACTAAAGTCATGTCCTAGTACAAGAACCTGTTTCCCTGATTCTCAAAAGATACTTGTTCTTTCACTAATCCATTTGTTTATCTTTTAAATATTTATTGATTATCTGCTATACCATGCATAGTACTGGCCATTGGGGATGTAATGATGAACAGAACTGACACAGCGCCACTCCTCACTGACCGCTCAGGGTGAAGTGGACATTCTCTATATAATAATTATATTATTCTCTGAATAAGCCTTTAGGTAAATATGTAATTATAAACTGTAATGAGTGCCATGAGGAATAAATACAAGGGAACCTGTATTCATCTGGGGTATCAGGAAAGCTTCCTTGGGGAAGGAAAGTTGAGCTTAAGACAGAGCGGCATTAGTGAGGAGAAGTGGAATGGGAGAAACATTCCAGGCAGCAGAGGCAGCATGTGCAAAAGGCCCTGAGAAAAGAATGCAGGGTAACTCTGGGGTATTCTTACATAATAGCAAGGACATATTTCATAGTCTTTGGACCTAGCTAAATACACTTTGGGGCATAAACACTTCTCCTTTGAGCATCTGAAAGGTTCCTTATCTGGGGAACAATTTGTTTTACTATAATAGATAGCTGAATGTTATTTTTGTCATCTGCTCTCATTTTATTCTCTAGTGGTTGGTATTTAGCTGTGATGCATTCCCAGAAATTACCTGAGTGAAGAGGTTCTTCTTAGGGAAGTGGTGTTTAATTGGATAACACATGTACCTGGGGGAAATACCATGCAGAGCACTGTGTAGGAGAGCTTGGAAGTGGCCCCACTTGACATTGATGGGGGGTTGGGAGGAAGATAGAACATGTGGCAGTTAGAGCCAGCAGTGACCAGGAGGGATGACCAAACGAGAAATAAAAAATTCAGAACCCTCTGAAAGCATTACAGATCATTATGGGAATTGAAATTAGAAACATTGTGTGCATTTTTAATATTCTGCTAGGAAAAAGACCTTAGCCATATTAATGTTTAATGCACGGCCCATAATAGAGAGCTAAACAGCTCTCCATGGCCCCATTTGTTCCAGACTTGTCCAGAAAAAAGAAGTTGGGTTCTATTTTAGGCCTGTATTTGAGAACTGGATCCTGCCATGGAATGAGAGCCCTGAGCTCTGAGTTGCTTTTTTCCTCCTACACAACTAGGTATATTGATAGAGGAAAAATGGTTTGCTTTGGGTTATCTGCCCCTTGCTCCTTTTGTGTATATGTTATGCAGTTTTCAGGGACTGTATGCATTTTGGTAATTATAAATTTGTATTTATTTATTTACTTGTTTGTTTTAGAGAAGGAGAGAGAGAATCCTTTTTTTAAATTAACATATGATGTATTAATTGTTTCAGGGGTACAGGTCTGTGATTCATCAGTCTTACACAATTCACAGCACTCACCATAGCACATACCCTCCCCAGTGTCCATCCCCCAGACACCCCATCCCTACCACTCCCCTCCCCTCCAGCAACCCTCAGTTTGTTTTCTGATATTAACAGTCTTTTATGGTTTGTTTCCCTCCCTAGTCTCATCTTGTTTCATTTTCCCCTCTGTTCCCCTATGCTCCTCTGTCTTGTTTCTCAAATTCCTTCTATCAGTGAGATCATATGATAATTGTCTTTCTCTGATTGACTTAATTTTGCTTAGCATAATACCCTCTAGTTCCATCCACAGGGAGAGAGAGAATCTTAAGTAGGGTCTGTGTTGAGCAAGGAGCCTGACAAGGGGCTCAGTCTTACATTCCTGAGATTATGATCTGAGCCAAAATCAAGAGTCAGACACTTAACCAACTGAGCCACCCAGGTGCTCCTTTAAATTCTTTTAACATTTTTTCTCTCCAGATTTTCATAAAATCAGCTGTAGATTTTTTTTTTAGGGTAGCTCTGTTAGGGACAGAGAAAGGGAGTAGAATATACATTAGTCTTCTTTTTTTTTTCTCTCTCTCTTCACTTGTACATTCATTTCATTTGAGCAGTGATGCAGCCGAGACTTTAGTCTCTAGGCAGATTTATTTTGTATAGTGGCATATGGGGAAGGTCAAGAGGCCATAGAGGGATATTTTATCACTAATTTTATTTAGAATTGCCTGTGCATGTTGACAGTACAAACCAGAATGACTTTCAGTCACTTTTATTATTGTTTCAAAACTATGTAGACCAGTGCTGCCCAATATAATTTTCTGTGATGTTTTGAGGAATTCTGTGTTTGCATTGTTCAGTACACTAGCCATCAGACGCTTGTGATTGATGAGAGTGGCTAGTGTGACTGTGGAACTTTAGTTTTATAAAAATTTATTTATAAATTATAAATAATTTTAATATTTTATTATCAATTATTCAATCATTTGATTTAATTTATAAATTAAATAATTTAATTATTAATTATATAGTAATATTAAATATTATATTAATATTAATACATATTAATATTAAATAATTTAAAAATAAAAATAAATATAAAATAAATATATAAATATATAAAACAGTTATTTTATAAAATATAAATATAAAATATAAATATAAAATATAAAAATATAAATGTAAAATGTAAAATAAATATATAAATATAAAATAAAAATAATTATTTATAAATTCTATAAAATTATTTATAAAAATTTTATTAAAAATTTAAAAAATATTTATTTATTTGACACATAGAGAGATCACAAGTAGGCAGAGACAGGCAGAGAGAGAGGGAGAAGCAGGGTCCCTGCCGAGCAGAGAGCCCGATGCTGGGCTCGATCCCAGGACCATGAGATCATGACCTGAGCCGAAGGCAGAGGCTTAATCCACTGAGCCACCCAGGTGCCCCTAGTTTTATAAACTTTAAATAGCCACGTATGGCCATTGGTTACCATATTGGACAGTGCAGGGCTAGGAAGTGACCCACCTGTTGTCTGCAGCAGGGCTGGATTACTCCCATCTTATCCTGGGCCCCCACTGTTTGGAGAATCTCACACTTGGTAAAACATCAAGCCAGCTTGTAGACTGCCATCCACCCACCACTGCCATGGTGTCAGTGCCATGAATAGAGGAGAAGAAAAGAAGTTGTGCCTTTATAACAATTACCACCTTGCTTGCAACTGAAGGTGCAGTGATGAATGTATAAAGGAGCATACTTTAATTGAGTGTATACTATGTACACCAAAGATGTGTGAGCCATACCCAAACTGTCTTCTCTTCCATAGTTTATTCTTTAGGTAGTGTACACATTGCAGTGCAAGGACTGAATGGAGATTTCCCTCTTTAGTGTGTAATGAAATATTCACATGATACCTAAGACAAAGAGCTTGATGTTTGTAGATTGGATACTTTGTCAGTGATGGAGATAATAAAATGGTCTCTGACTTAGGAGAGAGTCTTTGGTGATGTTGATATTTTTGTCAGCTGTAAACTCTGTATCTTTGCTTCCTTTCTCCACTTCCCAGTGAGAGTGCCTTTCAATCAGGGCATTTGTGGCAGCTTTCAATCAGGGCATTTGTGGCAGGCTAGTGGAAGAGGAAGAGAAGCCATCTCCTCTGCCTTTATCACAAAGGCAGCTGGCTTCATCAGGGCTAGAACAGGGTCCCACTGGTGCATAGGATCATGTAAGGGAGAGTGCAGATGTTCAGCCAGCCAAGATTTGGTCATCTGTTTCTGAGGTCAGTGGCTCAAAGTGTGGGAGGCAGGGTCAGTCAGATTGGAGTCAGGAAGAGCCCTGCATACGTGCCTGGAAGGTATGGCGCTGAGCCTGGTATGGCGCTGAGCCTGGTTTCTTGGCAGGTGGCACACTAGGCCTAGAAGTTATGTTTACTTTTATAAAATCACCCCTGACTGCCACATAGGATAGAGCTGCACATGAATTAACCAATATTCTTCCTTCTTGAAATATCTCATACCTTGAATTCTTTTTATTTGGTATATGCTCCTTGTACATTTGAACATTTTCTGGAAACATGACATGGATATTGATTCATCTTTTCTGCTTTTAATTGGCACCTGAGTAACCATGACTCAAATTTCTTCATAACTGGTATATTTGGTAACAAAATTGTTGTTTGCTTTCCTTTTGACCTTTTCTTACTTTTTCTTATGGTAGTTAGTGACAGGTAAGTAGGGAAGTGACTTTGTTCTCATCACTCACTGATATCAACGAAGAGAGAGTGATCAGTGAATAATATTGTTATTTCCCACCAGCTTTTATTGTAATCCCAAAATTGTGTCTTCAGCGTGAGTTATGCTTATTTGATTCATTTAGTTTCTCCTGTTGTTCCTTCACTAAGCACCTTGAAAGTAACAGCCTTAACACCCACCATGGATACAGTGCCAGTGTGGTGTTCACAGATGTGGACTTGAGCAGAAGTAAAGCTTGGAGCAGAGTGGGGAAGCATTGCCAGCGATTGTTGGTGTTGTGTTAGAAATCAGGAGAGGTTAGACCTGTGTCCTCCAATGGGGTAGTCACCAACCTCATGTAGCCATGGAAACTGAAAGTCATGAAAATTAAAAACACCAGAAAATCCCTCTTTAGTCTACTAGCCACATTTGAAGCACTCAGTAGCCACAAGTGGCTACCAGACAGCTCATATGTAGGGCATTTCCATCACAGAGCAAGTTCTATCGGAGAGTGCTGTGGTAGCTATTTTTTGGAATGGGCTTTATTTATCCAGTCAACAGGTAGTGCTGAGTATCTTATCCTTGCCAAGCCCTGTGTCGAGCACAGGGACTGCGAGGAACAGGAAAGGCAAGTTGGACTCACTGTCTTGGTGAGGAGCAAAGTGCATTAAGCAGTCAGAAAATCCCATGTAGTAAATAGCAGTACCTCTGTGGCCACTGCTCCCTGGGGACACACGGATTATGCTGGGGATACTATCCCTCTCTCTCCTCGGTGGGAAAGAAAGATAATGAAGCAGTGTTTTTACAAAAGGGGAGGATGATTAGTGCAAAGAAATCCAGTCCAGTGCGTGCCTTGTTGTCAGTCCCTTACTCTTTCTGAGTTTTATTTTCTTCCATTTTAATAGTGGGGTTTTTAGTACTTGTCTTTTGGAGCAGTGGTGAAGGTTAAAAGAAAAAAGATATTTGTAAAACCTAGTGCTCAGCACTCAGCATTAAATAAATTGAGGCTATTATTACTCTAGCCTCTTCTACCATAAAAATGGTTTAGAAGCTTAAAAAGCAACTTCAGCAGAGGCAAGGGGAAAGGGAGGCCTTTTCCCAGAATAGGAGCAATGGGGTCAGATGGAGCCAGCCTCAAACTGTCTGTGAGAAATGACTGCACAGCCCAGTGAAAGGACAGTCCCTGGTGAAGTCCCTGTTGAAAGTAGGACATTTTGCAGACTCATTTTCTCACCATGTTTTTATGGATGCTGTTTTGATATTTATGCCCAGGCTCCATTGTGCTCTGTGTAAATAGTGTATCTTGCACAAATCTTTCCTAGAGTTCTCCAGAAATGAGAAAAATGTGGGCAGTACTTCTGGCCTCAGCACATTTCCCCGTCAGTTAGAACTGCATGCCATTGAGCAAGGCAGGTCACTTGTCTGGGACAGTCTCATTGTTAGTGAAAGGGGGGATGAGAGGGACTTGTCAAGATGAGGAAAGATGACACTTATGGTTTCCATGTCTTTCTTCTCAGGTTTTGTTTGGCCTTCCCCTACCCCTTTAGGGCCCACCTTAGATTTGGGGGTCCTATAGGGGTAATTGAAATGTGCATTAATTAGTGAGGAAAGTTACTGTATTCAGAGGTGAACTATACTTTTTTTATTGCTTTCTCTTAAAAAATTAAAAAGTAGAGAAAATATAGTTTATTTATCTTTAAGTTCTTATTTTACTTCCAGTTAATTAACATACAGTGTTATATTAGTTTCAGGTGTATAATATAGCATCTCAGCAGTTCCACACATCATCCTGTGCTCGTCACAAGTGCCCTCCATAATCCCCGTCATCTGGTTCCCTTATTCCCCCACCCACCTCCCCTCTGTAACCATCAGCTTGTTCTCTGTAATTAAGAGTCTGTTTCTTGGTTTGTCTCCTCTCTTTTGTTCCCTTTGCTTATTTGTTTTATTTTTTTAATTCCACATATGAGAGAAATCATATGGTATTTGTCTTTCTCTGACTGACTTATTTTGCTTAGCATTGTACTCTCTGGCTCCACCCATGTTGTTGTAAATGGCAAGATTTCACTCTTTTTTATGGCTGAGTAATACTCCACTGTGTGTGTGTGTGTGTGTGTGTGTGTGTGTGTATCTATATCTATCTCAGATCTGTTTTATCTGTTTCTCAATTGATGGACACTTGGGCTACTTCCTTATCTTGATTGTTGTAGATAATGCTGCTGTAAACATTCAGGGTGCATGTATCTCTTTGGATTAGGGTTTTTGTGTCTTTGGGTAAATACCCAGTAGTACGATTGCTGGATCACAGGGTAGTTTTATTTTTAACTTTTTGAGGAATCTCCATACTGTTATACCAGTTTGCATTCCCACCAACAGTGTATGAGGGTTCCTTTTTCTTCACATTCTCGCCAACACCTGTTGTTTCTTGTGTTTTGGTTTTAGCCATTCTGACAGGTGTGATGTATTATCTCATTTTAGCTTTGAGTTGCCTTTTCCAGATGGTAAGTGATGATGAGCATCCTTTTATGTGTTGGCCATTTAGATATCTTCTTTGGAGCAATCTCTATCCATGTCTTCTGCCCATTTTAAAAATTGAATTATTATTTTTTTGGGGGGGATGTGGAGTTGTTAAGTTCTTTACATATTTTGGATCCTTAACCTTTTACCAAATATGTCATTTGAAAATATCTTCTCCCATTCCCTAGGTTGCCCTCTAGTTTTATTGATTGTTTCCTTCACTAATTTGAGGTACTCTCAATAGTTCATTTTTGCTTTTGTTTCCCTTGTCCTAGGAGGCATATCTAGAAAAAAGTTGCTATGGCTGGTGTCATATGCCTGTGTTCTCTTCTGTGATTTTTATGGTTTTAGGTCTCACATTTAGGTCTTTAATACAGTTTGAATTTATTCTTATTATTTATTATTATTATTCTTATATATGATATAAGGAACTGGTCCAGTTTCATCCTTTTGCATGTTGCTGTCTAATTTTCCCAATACCATTTGTTGAAGAGATTGTCCTTCTCCCATTGGATATTTTTCCCTGCTTTGTCAAAGATTAATTGACCATATAGTTGTGGGTTTATTTCTGGCTTTCTGTTCTGTTCTATTGATCTCTTTGTCTGTTTTTGTGCCAGTATCATACTGTTTTGTTATTTATTTAATTTTATTATGTTAGTCCCCATATAGTACATCATTAGTTTTTGATGTAGTGTTCCATGGTTCATTGTTTGCCTATAACACCCAGTGCTCCATGCAATACACGCCCTCTTTAATACCCACCACTGGGCTAACCCGCCCCCCCCCCCCCCCCAGCCCCCAAAACCCACAGATTGTTTCCCAGAGTCCATAGTCTCTCATCGTTTGTCTCCCTGCTCTGATTTCCCCCCTTCATTTTCCCCTTCCTTCTCCTAATGTCTTCCATGCTATTCCTTATGCTCCACAAATAAGTGAAACCATATGATAATTGTCTTTCTCTGCTTGACTTATTTCACTCAGCATAATCCCCTCCAGTTCCATCCATGTTGATGCATACTGTTTCAATTACTACAACTTTGTAATATAACTTTAAGTCTGAAATTGTGATGCCTCCAGCTTTGTTTTTCTTTTTCAAGATTGCTTTGGTTATTCAGAGTCTTCTGAGGTTCCAAACAAATTTTAAAATTGTTTGTTGGGAGTTTTTTGATTACTGATTCAATTTCTTTGGTGGTTACCAGTCTATTCAAATTTTCCATTTCTTCCTGTTTCAGGTTTGGTAGTTTCTACATTCCTAGGAATTTATGCATTTCTTCCAGGTTGTCCAATTTGTTGGCACATAGTTTTTGACAATATTCTTCTATAATTGTTTGTATTTCTGTGGTGTTGGTTGTTATTTTTCCCTCTCATTTGTGATTTTATTTATTTGAGTGCTTTCTTTCTCTCTCGCTCTCTCTTTTGTCTGTGTGTGTGTGTGTAACTCTGGCTAGAGGCTTATCAAGTTCATTGAGTTTTTCAAAGAACCAGCTCCTGGTTTCATTGATTTGTTCTAGTTTTTTTTTTTTTTTTAAGTTTCTATATCATTTGTTTCTGCTCTAATCTTTTTATTTTGTTTTATTTTATTTTATTTTTCTTTTTAGAGAGAGAGAGAGAGGACAGAGAAGAGGGACAGGGGAGAGGGAGAGAGAGCAAGTTAATCTTAAGCAGGTTCCATGCCCAGTGTGGAGCCCGATGCGGGGCTAGATCTTACTACCCTGGGATCATGACCTGAGCCAAAATCAAGAGTTGGACCCTTAACTGACTGAGCCACCCAAGCACCGCATACACTGCTGTTTTTATGTGACTTTTCATGTTGGCTGCTGTCTCTTTAAGGGTGACAACCCAACTATTACTCTCCTCCCTGCTCACCCAGTGCTGAGCCAGCTGTTAAAGCCTCAGGCTCCAAGTCCCAGTAGTTTTACAAACTCACAGAATTCAGCCCCTCTGGTTTTTAAAGCCAGATGTTATTAGGATTAGTTTTCCTTGTGTGAGCTCCCTGGTTTTGTGGGCCAATTTCTCTGCCCTCTCTGGGCCTTCGGAGAGACTCCTTCTGCCTTTCAGACTTTCCTGACCTTTCAGATGCAGCTTTATATTTAGTTGTGGAGTTTGTTCTGTCAGTCTTTGGGTCACTTTCTGGTTTATTGACTTGGATGGGGATGATATCAAGTTGTAAATGTGGGGTAGGATAAGCTCAGGGTTCTCCTACTCTGCCATCTTCCGAAGTTCCAGTCAAGAAAATACAGTTTAGGGACGCCTGGGTGGCTCAGTTGGTTAAGCAGCTGCCTTCAGCTCAGGTCATGATCCCGGCGTCCTGGGATCGAGTTCCACATAGGGCTCCTTGCTCGGCAGGAAACCTGCTTCTCCCTCTGCCTCTGCCTGCCACTCTATCTGCCTGAGCTTGTGCGTGCGCGCACACGCTCTCTCTCTAAAATAAATAAATAAATAAAATCTTAAAAAAAAAAAAGAAAATACAGTTTAATACAAAATAAGCATGACACTCTTTTTTTTGGTTCTGCAAGCCTCAGGAAGAAGTTGACTGAGAGACATATATGAGGGTGGCCTCTCTCATTTTGAGGCAGACTTTTTTGAGTAAATTTATTTATTTATTTATTTTAAAGAGAGGAAGAAAGGAGAGGGGGGCAGAGAGAGAAAGATGGGTCAGAGGAAGAGAGATAATCTTTTTAAAATTAATTAATTAATCTTAGGTAGTTAACATACAGTACAATATTGATTTCAGGAGTAGAATCAGTGATTCATCACTTAAGTACAACACCCAGTGCTCGTCATAAGTGCCCTCCTTAATACCCATCACCCATCTAGCTCATCCCCCACTCACCTCCCTCCATCAACCCTCAGTTTTTTCTCTATCATTAAGAGTCTCTTACGGCTTGTTTCCATCTCTTCTTTTTTTCTTTTCCTCCCTTTCAATATGTTCCTCTGGTTTCTTTCTCAAATTCCACATGTGAGTGAGATCATACGGTATTTGTCTTTCTTTGACTGGCTCGTTTCACTTAGCCTAATATACTCTGGCCCCGTGCACGTCATCACAAATGGCAAGATTTCATTCTTTTTGATGGGCTGAGTAATATTCCATTACACACACACACATTGTATACACACGACACACACATATACACACCACATCTTTTTTACCCATTCATCAGTCAGTGGACATTTGGGCTGTCTACATAGTTTGGCTATTGTTGACAATGCTGCTGTAAACATTGGGATACATGTATCCCTTTGAATCTGTATTTTTGTATCCTTTGGATAAATACCTAGTAGTGCAATTGCTAGATTGTAGGGTAACTCTATTTTTAACTTTTTGAGGAAACTCCATACTGTTTTCCAGAGTGGCTGCACCAGCTTGCACTGGTGGGGGTTCTGTCCCCTGCTTGGTGCCTTGCACAAGAACACAGCCTTTTCTACATGTGGGCACCCTGGGCCAGAGACAGAATGTGTCCCCCTAACAAACTTGGCTGGATGAATTCCTGATAAATGAGATGTACCAACAGGTACCCTGGTAAAGGGAGCATATAGCAAATGTCTTTAAAAACATTACAAATGGTCTTCTTTAGATAGTTTTGTTCCTAATAATTCATTATGCCATTTGCTAGACCCTGGCAGTATTCTTTGAACTTTTTAGGCCTTTTCAATAATAGAGTTTTTGCCCTTAAGACTTTGTACCTTTCCTTCATCATGTACAATCTCAGACAGGTTGGAACAATAGATCAAGGGACACATCTCCAGGGCCCTTGGTTTCACTGCTGTGTGCGTGAGCTGAATGCACTCAAGGAATCCCTCTGGCCTTGGAGTGTCCAGGAGCACAGTTAGGGTTGAACCACGGGTGGCTTAGGGAAATAGCATTTGCCTTGCCCCAGTGCTCCAGACTTAGTAGGTTGACTTTCAATAAATATTTACTGAGAGAGTGATGTTCTGTGTGCTTTGGCTTCTGCTTTCAAAGAATACTTTGTAAAATCTTTCTGACTGCTGATTTGTGCATCTATCAGATAAAATGCAGAAAGTAAATTGATGATTCTGAATAGAAGCAGAACTCATTTCTGGTTAATTTAAAGTATCATTTAGATTTGTTTATTTTGCATAGAACTAATGTAGTGCAATGCCTGAGGTCCATTTTAAGGTTCTGTTACGTAAACCTTATCATTGTTGATAGGAGAAATTTATCTCTAGTCACTTTAATCTCGCATAAGAAATGCTTAGGGAGCTTCTTACTCACTTCTCTGTTGGGAGTTTTTAGATAAGCATCTATTTGTATATCCTTTTTTTAAAAGGACCAGACCAAAGAGACTCTTCATTGGTTCCTAGAGCCAAGACAGGGGGAAGGGCTGATAATCTTTTTAAAGAATGATTTTGGTTTCTATCCCAAAGCCTCTAAGTCTCCCCACTTATGTATGATACCCCTTCTCTCCCCCTTCCCTCTCTCTCTGTAACAGGCTCTCCTTCCTTAGTTTTAACTTCCTTTGACAATTGAACCCTCCATTTAGGTGCCATTAGCTACCTCCCTGTTTTAAATCCCCCCTTTCCCACTTCCTGGACTGGTGTTGCAGCCAGCATGATTGGGGAGGTTGGTGGATTTAGCAGGTGGTGGAGAATAAAGATCCAAGTCCAAGGCAGACCAGAGGAGCCACGCTGGGGTAAGCACTGGAGGTCACAGAGGGTGATCAGCTGCAGTGGTCTGTTGGCACTGGTGACCAGGAGTGGACAGCTTCAGATGTCTCTGTGTCAGCACTTGAGGTGGGGTACCCCAGGGAGCGGGGCTGTCCTGAAGGATGGAGATAGGAGCACAAAACTATCACCGCTTCTGTTGCAGGACAGGTCATGTCTGCAGTAGGCAAGAAAGGGAATTGTTTATATACTTGTTTTTAAAATAAGGAATTGGCAAACTAGTGTCCCTTTTAGCACACACCTTTGCCACATTTCTCCCTATCAGACTCAGTTCCTATCCCATGGGACCAGTTTTCCTCCCCAAGCACCATGACCGGCCCCTGGCCCAAGTGGTCTTGGGATCCCCTGCTGCCCAGACTCAGTTCCAGGCCCCTGTCCTTGCACCCTGGGTCTACTCCCTTTTTTACTATTCTTGAATTGCTTTTTTGTTTGTGCTGAAGTCCATCTTCAAGTAAGTTTTTCTAGGAAGAATGTTTGAAAGTGAACTTTCTGACTTAGAAATCTGAAAGGTCTGTGTAGTTCCTTATATGCAATTGTTTGGATGGATATAGGATTCTAGGTTCAAAAATCCTTTTTTCAGAACTACCAAGCATTTGGTTCTGCCTATTGTGTTTCTGTGATGATGTTTGCTGACCACCACATTTTCCTTGCTTGGTTGGTTCGTAGCTTTTTTTTTTTGCTTTCTGGAATCTTGTTTTTGTTCTTTGGTGTCCTGAAATTTTATGAAGATTGTTTAGTTTTCATCCTGTTTAAATCGGAATTTTCTTGGGATGCCTAGGGGGCTCAATTGGTTAAGTGTCTGCCTTCGGCTCAGTCATGATCCTAGGATCCTGGGATCAAGCCCTGCATCATGCTCCCTGCTCAGCAAGGAGCCTGCTTCTCCCTCTTCCTCTTCTGTCACTCTGCCCACTTGTGTACCCCAAAGACATTGGTATTGTCTGGAGACATTTTTGGCTGTCACGGCTGAGAAAGGGGGATGGGCTACTGGCTTCCAGTGAGTAGAGGCCAGGGATGCTACCCAAAACCCAGAATCCACAAGATAGCTCTCCCAACAAAGAATTTTCTGGCTCCAAATGTCAGTAGTGCTGAGGTCAAGAAATGATGCCGCCGAGCAGGAGGATCAAGGGAATGTAGCACAGTCAGCACAGGTGGAAGGATGTCAGGAAGCATGTCTCCTAGGATGTCAGTTTCTGTTTTGCTTGTCCCCTCTGCTGAGGGGAGAGACTTGTCCAAGTTGATGTTTCCATCCCAGAGAATTTGTAAGAAAGATTGTCTAGACACGGTCCAGTGCAGTGTTGCTTGTCACAAGTGGCTGTTTAGAATGAGCTAAAATAAAAAATTTAATTGAGTTGCATTAACCACATTTCTAGTGCTCAACAGCCAATTGTGGTTATTGCAATAGACAGTATGGAGATAGAACATTCCCCTCATCAAAGAGAATTCTCTGTAGACAGTATTGGTGATGTTTTAAGGAATTTGAAGACTAGAAGGGGTACTGTTCCATAAAAAATCTAGTTTTGTATTTCAAGGTGTAAGGGGCTAAGGGGAGTTTGAAAGGGGTCACTGACTGGCACAAATTCTAATTTTAACAGATTGATTAATTAGAGTTTATCAGTGTCCTCACATGTAGATATACATCCATAGTGCATGTCCTGTACCAACACAGACACCTACTCACACACGCACAGTAGCCCCTACCCCCAGACATAGCCTTTCTGCACAGTTGGTTCATAGCTATTGTGGGAAGAGGGATGGAACTCCAGTAGATGTAAGGTGAGAGCAGCTTTGATGTTGTTCACGAAGTTCTTCAGGAAGGTTCAGGCCAAAGATGTTCCATGCCCAGGCCAAGGATGCTGTTGAGATTATAATCCCAGCCTTATTTGATGAGCCCGTTATGTCTTGTTGGATTGGATGTTCTTCTGGAGGGTCTGATGTCACATTCAGGTGTCTTTTACTAAGTGGGAATCTGTGAGATAGTGCCGCCCCTCTAGCACAGGTCACAAGATACATTCAGGTGTCAGGAGAACGTCAGATTTTTTTTTTTTTTAAAGATTTATTTATTTATTTGACAGAGGGAGAGAGAGAGAGCGAGCACAAGCAGGGGGAGAAGCAGGCAGAGGGAGAGGGAGATGCAGGCTCCCTGCTGAGCAGGGAGCCTGATGTGGGGCTCCATCCCAGGACTCTGGGATCATGACCTGAGCTGAAGGCAGCCGCTTAACCGACTGAGCCACCCAGGTGCCCCGAGAATGTCAGATTTGAAGTTAGAGTGAGCACCCCAGACAAAGGATGTGATAGAAAGCTTCCTCAAACCACCAGTAACTTACTAATCAGTGCTAGAGGAAATTAACATTACTAAAAAGAATACATTTATGTTGCAAGTGCTACTTCACTGGGGGATACACATGAGAAGGAGTGAGTCAGGACCATGATAGTTTATAGTAGAGGCTGAGAGTTCCAGCCTCCAAAAGGAGGCTGAAGAATCTGAGCACTTTCATAATGTGATAATGAGCTCAAACAGAGATGTCTCAGTGGAAAGGAGGAGGTGGATGGAAGTGGTTTAGCTCAGTCATGGTGGTTGCCATGAGTTAGGAGATGTGCTTTGTGTGAGAATGACCAAATCAAAAGACCAGGGGACTCGAGCCCCCACTTCCCTTCACCTGTGTAGAGCCATATAGCTGTCAGGAGTGTACTTTCTCTTCTGGGAGAAGGCAGTGACACTGTGTTCCTTCACAGACTTTAAAAGAACTAAAAAGAATTGAGTGTGGAGATGTTAGAGACAAAATGCCAAAGGACAGAAGCAATACTGTAATCTTAAATATGTTCTAAAATGGAAGAGTTTGCTCTTGTAGCCTAGTGTATTCTCAGAGTGTTTGCTGGCATTTGAGCCCATGTCCTTCTGAAGGCACAGCCATTTGAATCCTTCTTGTGCACTATGTCTTCTCCTTGACTGTGCTGGTGGAGCCATGACTGATCAAACTTGGAGCTAAGAGTGTGCTGGAAAAGGGGCCTGGCTTAATGCACGTGGTTTTCTTGAGTTTTCTCTCTTTTCTTAGGTGTGAATAAAGAGGATAAAGGTTAACTGAGCTGTTATCAGCAGTTGTGGTTTGATGCTTAGAGATTTAACAGTTGACCAGCCAGAGGGTTCCAAACTCTTCCCTATGTCAGGGGCAAAGCCAAGGCAATTGGTCTTGTAGCATCAGCTATGCCGGCCATACCCTGTGTTTATGGGAGGAGATTTGTCTCCCTGTAGAGAGGTTTATTGGGGCGCATTGCTTTTCTTTAGTAACTGGAAAGGTCTCTTACTGAAGAGCATCACTGCAATTGCAAGTGAAAAAAAAGTTAAAAGGTAAAATCTCTTTGCTACTGCTTTTGATTTTCTCCTTGTGGTGATGTTTTGTGGAATAAACTCTTCCTTTGATTTCCAAACAGGTAACTTGTTGAGTGGGCAGGATTGCTCTTGGGTTTGCTCAGTTCACAGGGTCATGGTTGACTCTGGAAAAGGAAAAGGAATATTGGGACTTCTTCACTGGTGGAGGATCCACTACCTTTAAAAAATGAGACTTGATGCTTTGACAATAATGTGGGAAGTTGCCTCCAAGGAGCTAGATTAATAGCTAATCTTTTGAAAAAATAACACAGAAATGACCTTTCAGTTCTGTTCTCTGAGGCAGATCAAGTGGAGTGCATTTGTAGGCAGAAAAACATTTTCTGTGAATTATACCCAAGGAAGCAGTGTGACTCAGTGCTCTGTAATTAGCCCTGTCCTGGTGTTTAAGCTTCTGAAAGGAAGCACTGCCTTTGTAATTGTGTTCTTTTTAATCTCTTTAGTGGTACATTTACATATTTTAATTGAATGTTTCAGCATTCCTCAGGTGAAGCATTTTTGAGCATTGCCATTCTACCCATCAGGTGTGCCCCATAGAGAGCACCTGGCCCAAGGAGGCTGAACAGCAATGGGAGCCCAGGCCTGAGGAAATACCTGCTCTTTGATGGCCTCCCTCACATTTTGTTTTTCTCCTGTGGTTTGCCGTTTTTCACCTGGTCTTCATCTCCTTTAAGGAGTTAGAGTCTTCATGAGAGAGACGCAGAATCCTGACAATTCCAATCTTCTTGGCTCCCTTGGATGTTATCAGGATTTCAGTTGTGTTCAGAAAGAGCGTTCTTGGGTAAAACGCATGGTGATTGATTATGGGAAACCAGAGACCTTCTTGGTGTCAGCTCAGATTCTTCAGTTCGAACAACCTCTTTAGTGTTCAAAGTCATATATAGTTGTTGTCTAAGTAAAACACCTCAAAATGCATTAGGACAGATTATTTCTTGAGTACTCTTTGTCTGGGACTAATCTTGCTTGCTCTCTCATATATGCATCTGGTCTTACCAAATACAAGCTGTAGTGGTCAGTGTCTGAGGCACATGCAAGTTCTTTAGGCCAAAGAGTACAGTGTACTCTAATGGGCCCAGGACCCAAAGTGGAGCCCTGGTTGCCTGAAAGCGTTAATGGTCTCTTCAAGGTGAACTGGTGGCTGTGTGTTCACAAGAAGGCCTCTTCAGGACATCACGTGTTAGTCCTGTTGGAGACTGATCCACTGCTGAGGGGGGATCTTAGAGAGCTGATTCTTTTCTCTCTGGACAAGTAGACTTTGCCACAGAAAATCTTTTTTTTTTTAAGATTTTTTTTTTAAAGATTATTTATTTGAGAAAGTGAGAGAGCGTGTGCACACATGTTGTGGGTAGGGGCAGAAGGAGAGGGAGAGATAGTCCTAAGCAGATTCCAAGCTGTGTGCGGAGCCCAGCACGGCATTTGGTCTCACAAACCTGAGATCATGACCCCAGCTGAAACCAAGAATTGGACATTTAACCAACTACACCACCAAGGTGCCCTGCCACAGAAAATCTTAAAGTGCATGATAACACATATGTGTGTGTGCATGCATGTGTGCATATCTTAATGCTCTTCCTTTCTAGCCAGGAGAATAAGAGTACCAAAGGTCTACAGCTTCTTAGAGCTCCTTCCCTTGGCCCTCTCAGTGACCTGCTGGTCCTCAGGAACCTGACATCCAGCCCAGCCAGAGACAGGACAGAACTTTCCTGTAGGACTTAGGCACCACCCCTGAACACCTGGCTGTTGGCCCAAGGACAGGGGTTTTGTGAGTGTGTCTGTATGAGGATTGTGGTGCAAGGCATACCTTTACAGACCTGGCTGCGTAGCCAACTCTTACCATGGGTGGGCCATGCACGTAGAAGGTGGTCAGGAGCTTGGAGAAGATGGGGCATTCTGTCTCTTTAAATGTGGCTAGTCCCAGCTGAAATGTGCTGTGGATATAAAGTACATAGTGGATTTCAAGGAGTTAGAACAAAGAGAAGGTATAATATCTAATTAATAATTTTTATGTTAATTACATAATATAATGTACTGAAAATTTAAAATTATATTGGTGCTTCTTATTTGTGGGTTGTGTTCTGTTTCTATTGGATAGCAATGATTTAAAGCCTGGAGGCTTTAACTGCTATCAAGGACAGTCTGATGAACATCTTGACACAATAGTGGTACATATTGCTGGCCTCTGGTCTTCAACGAAAGGGGGTTTTCTTTGGGACTCTTAATGAGAAAGTTTACAATGAAAGCAAGGATTGTGTATGTGTATGTGTGCCTGCATGTAGATACATTCATATATGGATGCATGTAAATTGTCTAGGACTTGGAGAATAAAATAACTAAAATCTTAAATATTAACTGTGAACTTTCTTGTCTCCACAACCCTTTTTCCAAGTCTCATTAGGGTATATTGTGGGAAAATCGTATGAGAATTAATTGTGTAGTGAAATGTCTTGATCTCGAGAGAGCAAGAAAGTGCATTTACTGTTGAAGTAAAGTTTGTATGAATAAAAATGTTTCTATATACAGATAGGTGATTTTAATGATCACTGGCTTATTGGTTATTCATTTTAAAGAGAGGAATGCAGTTTAAGACTTTTTTCTCAAATGAAATTATTCGTTCATTTAAAATGATTCTTTGTGTCTCTCCTTTGTTTCACATGATAATTTTATGCTGTTACTCAGGTAAATAGGACGTATCCATTGCTACCTAGAGGGAGAGAGGCCAAAGGGGAAAAACTGAGTTTTTCACAGTGATAGTCGAATTGTAATGTTTAAAAAGTTAAAACCTGGGGCGCCTGGGTGGCTCAGTGGGTTAAAGCCTCTGCCTTCGGCTCAGGTCGTGATCCCAGGGTCATGGGATCGAGCCCTACATCGGGCTCTCTGCTCGGCAGAGAGCCTGCTTCCCCCCCCCCCACCACCCCGCCCTGCCCCGCTTCTGCCTGCCTCTCTGCCTACTTGTGATCTCCTCTCTGTCAAATAAATAAATAAAATCTTTTTTTTTTTAAATAAATAAAATCTTAAAAAAAAAGTTAAAACCTAATTTTCCTACAAATGAATAGTGAGTGGGTATCAGGAATTGTTTAACTCATAAATGAGGGAGCCAGCTGGATGGAATCGGGGGAGGCAATAGGAGACAGGTGGGAATGAACAGTCAGGTATGGAATGTTAGATTAAGGGCACTAAGGTTAGATTAAGGCACAAATTGATTAATGGCCATCCAGCCAGAATCTTGGGAATGTCTCTTTGTTTCTACAGAAGTAACTTGCAGGTTCTCAGTCTTCTGATTTCAAACTTCACAGGGTCTGGGCCCTAATCAGTAGTGAAGGGTAAGTCACACAAAGCTGTATGCCCCAAGAGCGAGGTTGGTCTTGCTAAACCGTGCTCCACAACAATGTTGAGGGAGAGCCCAGTTATCTTTTGGTTTCATTTCCAAATTCTGGCTAATTTTTTTTCTATTTCTCAGTAGAATGGGCTTATTTGATCTTTTCCAGCATTCACAATTGCCTAGGGCCTTTCCTATTCTTGTAAACTCCAAGGGAACTTAACAATATTTGAGGATCACATGAGGCCACAGTTACCCTTTCCCATCCTCCCTGTCCTCTTCCTCTGTCCCATGTCCCCACTCATGACAGACAAGCTTACAGTCTGAATCTCACCTCCTGGGCCTGAACGCCTGAGGAGAGTTAAGTGGAGGGATGGCTTGCTTAGTTAGAGTGGTACTTTTGTTAGTTTTTGTTGTTGTTGTTTTTAATGCTTGATACCAATACATTAAAAATGCACAGCAACATCAGATTGCTCTAGACGTTTCTGAACACTCTTGCTGGCTATACTTACATCCTTACAGATTTGCGCAGTTTGGGGCAGACAATGGTCTGTTGCCCTTCCTTTGAGTTGTGTTGTCTTAGAGGACAGTCTTTCCTAGCACTCTGGTCAGTACAGAGGTATAGTTCCCTGTCATCTACAACAGTGGTGGGCCTGTGAGTGGCTCTGGGATCTGTAGCCCTCCGCCTCATGGGTCTCCCTCAGTCCTGCCAGCTGGTCAAAGTATGTGTGTGACATAAGTCAGAGTGAAGGGTTTGTGGTGCACAGATAGCTTCAAGACAAGCCTCTTGCCTTCCTTCCACTGAATTGGTGTAGCCATGCCCCATCTAAGTAGAAATTCTGGAGCCATTCTTGCTTGCTGCCTCTAGGAAAAATGTGTTTTCCGTTAGGCCACTGGCTCAGACTCTTGATTCTTCACAGGCTTTGCGAGAGAGACTGAGGAATGTAGAGAGCATGTTATTTCCTAGACTCCCTTCCAAAGACCAGGACACTTGGGAAAGATGTGTGTACACCATAAATAAAATCCCCATTTGCTTAGGGATATTTTTGGCCTTTTGGAAGAGACTAGCTTTCCTTTCAAAGGGCATCATCAAACTTTCCTCATTCATTATGAACAAGTGGACTTCTATTTAAGTTACTTACAAAGTACATCAAAGAAACCCCCTGCTATCCAGAAGTTTGGAAAGACATTTTTCTTCCTTGCCAATCTCCATTTCTGTAGCCTCATGTTCCAGGAAGTTTCTGTAAATTATGTGACTGGCTCTTCTCTTGGCATTTGATGCCTGCTCAGGTCTGTGGAGCTGGCAGGTTGTTCTCCTGGATAGTGGACCTGTTCCCATGCAGACCTGATGGAACCAGGAAGTATTGTCATAGAGATCGTGACGCCTCCATGGATTCTCTCTGCCCAGTGTTGAATGACTGTCCAGCAGATGGGTCTCTGTACTTATATTCTTTGATAGCACTAGTTACTCTTACCTGATGGTGGAACACAGTCTTCTTGTTGCCCTTTGGCTGTTGAATTTCTCTGATAAGGGAAGAGCACATGTCTCCTGAGAAATGGACTGGTGTATATTGTGACTCCACTGGTCCTGTGGAGGTCTGGGCATAGCTTTTATTTTTACCCCCACAGCTCTTGAACAGTGCCCACTGCCCACCTAGCTTTTACTTACCAGAGGTCTGTTGTGCCTAGATGGGATCCTGTTTTAAGGCAGTATTTTGAACACTGGTTATAGTTTTATTTGGGAGATTTGGGCAAGGTAAATACCCAGCTGTGTACTTATGGACCTTCAGCAGTATAAACATAATTAATAGAATAAACATAGTGACCTGCATATTAGAGACTCACGCTGGCAAACCAGGAGCCCACACATGTGTGTTTGGTGAGTTCAGTGTTTATACCTCTAAAGAAAATGGGTGCCATTGTTATAAAAAGTTGAGACTTTCAGCTCTTCTCCCTAGTCCAAGAGTCTGGCTAACATGGATATCCTGATGGAAGGGTGTGTTTGCCCTGAGTCACTGCTGCCTCTTCTGTAGGAGGCCATTGCTCTTCTCACACTTGCCCTCTTCATGTGTGGCTGTACCTTCCTCATTTCCTTGAGGCATTAGTTTTGGTTCCCTTGATTTCACATGCCTTTGCTGATAAGTTTAGGGATGCAGATTGGTAGTGAACTCTCGTCTGAGCATGGGTCAGTTTCCAGAGTCATCCTATAAGGTTGAAATTGGATGTGGTCTCAGTAGCCTTGGAAAACCCCTTGCATAACCCATTGTTTTATATAGACGGCCCTCCACAGTACGGTGTATATTTATATAAATCTGTTTGGTATGCAATGGTGGGCATGATGACATCCATGAGGGTGTCACTGATGGAGACTTCATCATATCCTCTTCGACATCCTCATTGTTTGGGTAAACACCGTTAACTTATTTCCTCACTGTTTTTCTGTGACTTTCCATTCCTTCTTGTTTCTTTGTAGAAGGTGTTAAGGAGCCTTACCCCTGTTCTGCCTGTCCCCTAAAGGTCATAACTCTATCTGAGATCTGAAAGTTTTTTTTTTTTTTTAAGATTTTATTTATTTATTAGAGATCACAAGTAGGCAGAGAGGCAGGCAGAGAGAGAGGGGGGAAGCAGGCTCCCCACTGAGCAGAGAGCCCAATGCAGGGCTTGATCCCAGGACCTTGAGATCATGTCCTGAGCCAAAGGCAGTGGCTTTAACCCACTGAGCTACCCAGGCGCCCCAGATCTGAAAGTTCTATCCACAGGTCTTCCCGTTGGTTCGGCAGCCCCTTGTTCCCATTGCTGTGGGCAGATTCTCACCAAAGGAGATGGTGGGCAGAATGTCCTAGCCTATGGAGATCTTCATTTCTTTCTTTTTTCTGAGTGCCAGATAGTTGAATGTAATTGGTAATACTGGTATAGACTTGGCATAAAAATCTTAGAAGTTCCCTTGGGAAACTTACGGTCGAGCAAAGGGAATGAAAACAGCTGGTAAGGACTTAATAAGCTACCTTATACCCAGGAGTTAGGGACTGGGGGGAGGGGGCATTTTCATTTGTAAGTGTTCTTCCCCTGGTTTTTTAAAAAATAATACCTAGAAAGCCATATAGAAAATAGGCAATCTGGAAACTCTGGCCTGCATTCTGATTCCATTTTTTTAAAAAAGATTTTATTTATTTATTTGATAGAAGACACAGCGAGAGAGGGAACACAAGCAGGGAGAGTGGGAGAGGGAGAAGCAGCCTTCCCGCTGAGCAGGGAGCCGGATTCGGGGCTCGATCCCAGGACCCTGGGATCATGACCTGAGCTGAAGGCAGAGGCTTAACGACTGAGCCACCCAGGTGCCCCTCTGATTCCATTTTTGACTCTAGGGTACATTAGTCTGTCTAAATCACTTCTTGTGGTTGTATTTGAGGATTAGGTCACTTTTTGGAAAATATAGTGTGTTCACTTCCTATGAATGGGCTACCCTATAATACCTTGTCTAAAATTGGGACACTTCTTGGGGAGCCTGGGTGGTCAGTGGGTTAAGCCTCTGCCTTCAGCTCATGTCATGATCTCAGGGTCCTGGGACCAAGCCCCACATCGGGTTCTCTGCTTAGCAGGGAGCCTGCTTCCCTCACTCTCTGCCTGCCTGTCTGCCTACTTGTGATCTCTCTCTCTCTGTCAAATAAATAAATAAAATCTTTTAAAAAAGTGTCATTTAAAAAAATAAAATTGTGTCACTTCTGAGACTGAAGAGGACAGTAGGTATGATAGTTCTGGGCACACCACAATGTGTGGTCACCTGATTATGAAGATTAGTTTCAGTTAGTCATCTTAAAATGAACTATTTTTTTTTTTTTTTTGGCTAGCAGTTTGCTTATTTTTTTTTAAATTATTATTATTTTTTTTAAAGATTTTATTTATTTATTTGTTAGAGAGAGAGCACAGGCAGACAGAGTGGCAGGCAGAGGCAGAGGGAGAAGCAGGCTCCCTGCCAAGCAAGGAGCCCGATGTGGGACTCGATCCCAGGACGCTGGGATCATGACCTGAGCCGAAGGCAGCCGCTTAACCGACTGAGCCACCCAGGCGTCCCTAATTATTATTAACATATAATGTATTATTTGTTTCAGGGGTACAGGTCTGTGATTCATCAGTCTTACACAATTCACAGCACTCACAACACATACCCTCCCCAGTGTCCATCACTTAGCCATCCCATCCCCCCACCCCCCTCCACTCCAGCAACCCTCAGTTTGTTTCCCGAGATTAAGAGAAAATGAACATTTTTTAAAATTGAGAACAATTTTTTTGGTAAAGATTTTATTTATTTATTTGACAAACAGAGATCACAAGTAGGCAGAGAGGGAGGCGGAGCGGGGGGAAGCAGGTTCCCCGCTGAGCAGAGAGCTGGATGTGGGGCTTGATCCCAGGACCCTGGGATCATGACCTGAGCCAAAGACAGAGACTTTAACCCACTGAGCCACCCAGGCATCCTGAGAACAATTTTGGTAGAACTCAGATTAGGTACCATATCTCATATTCTCTCTAAAATAGAAACTGATTATAGAAATATCTATTATATAAATAATAATACAGTAGAGAAATTTTTATTAAAACTAAATTGTCTTATGAAACAGATCTATACAAAGGTTGTTTCTCATAAAATAGAATTTTTTTCAAAAAATGCATTATACTTCAGAATCTTACTAAGATATTTTAAGAAATTTTTT
>ML104427.1:0-76621 GCA_003697995.1 Taxidea taxus jeffersonii | reverse complement strand
ATGCATTATACTTCAGAATCTTACTAAGATATTTTAAGAAATTTTTTAATGGACATAGTTTGAAGGTAAATAGGCACAGTGTTCATTTTGTCAAGGATTCACATGTAAAACAAGCTGCTTGTTTAAAATTATCTTGAAGATTCATAGATATCATTCAAATCTTTAATAATCAGTTTATTTTTACAAGATGAGCATTTCTAGTAAAACTGTGTCTCACAACGTAAAATTTTTTTGTATTAGATAAGCTTTGCCAAATTGTGAAACGAAGAATTAGTGACTCAATTATTTTAAATTGTTCAGCCTTAAAAAAAACTGAGTAATTAAGACTTGCCTTAGCTTAGAAAGCTGTAGGAAAAGATTCACTGTGCTATTTCTGAAACAATATTCCTTAAATGAAGGTAGCCGACAGTGACAAATGTCACCGAGGGGATTGCACATTGATACGCTTTCTGAACCCAGACAACAGTACTGCTGAAGCCATGTGCCTCCCTTTGCAGAGTCAGGAAGGGGCTTCATGCATTGAGAGTAATGGCTTATTTTTTCTCTGCATTTCTTCTTTTGGCTGTTTGTAGGTTGGGTCGATTTCAGATAGTTTTTTTTTTTGTCAGAGAGAGAGAGCGCGTGAGAGTGAGCACAGGCAGACAGAGTGGCAGGCAGAGGCAGAGGGAGAAGCAGGCTCCCTGCCGAGCAAGGAGCCCGATGTGGGACTCGATCCCAGGATGCTGGGATCATGACCTGAGCCGAAGGCAGCTGCTTAACCAACTGAGCCACCCAGGCGTCCCAGTTTTTTTTTTGTAATTGAGATGGATACTGGGTATTTTTGTATTCTTATAAATATTCTTGAGCTTTTAGTCAAGTTACTTGGAATCAATTTGATTCTTTTGGGTCTTGCTTTTATGATTGATTGGGTCCAGAGCCTTGCTCATTCTAGAACTGGTTGTACCCCACTACTGAGGCAAGACCTGGCTGAGCACTACTCGCTGTCCCATGGATTAGGAGCTTCTTCCATCTGGTGGGTAGGAACAGGCACTGTTCCCAGCCCTATTACTATAACCTCTAATGCTTTTGAGTGGTTCTTTCCTGGCCTTGAGTGGTCTCCTTTACCACAGGCATCGCCAATGTTCAGTCTCTGCCTACCGACCCCCAGGGTTCTCCATGTAGTTCGCTCCTCTCCAGTGCTCTGTTCCAAAGTGCTTAGCTGCTTTAGACTCCAGGACTCTTAATTCCATCTACTGTACTTAGGAAGTCTTCAACCTCTGCCTCAGTTCCACTCTCTGTACTTTGGCCTGGAAGGTCTCAAGAGGCTTGGCTGGCCCTGCTGCAGGACTCACCGTGTTTGTTTCCTGTGTCGGGGCGCGGGGCAGGGGTCACTGGCCTTTGCTGCCTTAGGTTCAGTGTCTTGAAAACAGTTGTTCCCTGTGTTTGTTCTTTCTTTCCCTTTTTTTGAGGGGTTCAGGTAGAAGAGTAAGTCTGGTTCCTGTTGCTCTGTCTCTGAAAGAAGCAGAAGTCTCAGGATGGTTTAAAAAAAAAATCTTGATTCCCCCTCTCCCGCTTTTTCCCCCCTTATGAGCTGTTCTGGCTCACAATCCTTTCTTTAGGTCAAGGATGGTGTCTGGGTTGCCTTGAAGTCCTTCCTTTTCTGTTTTTTAAAAATCTGGGCCCAGATCTTGTATAAGGATAAGTCCAAGTCTGGCTTCCTCCCACAAATCTTTCTTCACTGGCTCCAGTTTGCTTGGTTTCCCTTTCTTAGAGCACTTAGAGATTTTTTTTTTAAGATTTTTTATTTATTTATTTGTCAGAGAGAGAGAGAGAGATAACACGAGCACCCAAGCAGGCAGAGCCAGAGAGAGAAGCAGGCTCCCTGCCGAGCAAGGAGCCAGATGTGGGACTTGATCTCAGGACCCTGGGATCATGACCTGAGCCGTAGGCAGCGGCTTAACCAACTGAGCCACCCAGGCGTCCTATGAGCACTTAGAGATTTTTAATAGCCAGTGGTATGCCATCCCTCAGTGCTTCATCTTTGTCTTATGGTAATTAAATCTTGCCTTTCTAGACTTTTTGAGCCAGGGGTCCTGGTTTATACATTCTCATGCCCCTTGTATTGATCAGCACAGGAATAAGCCTGTGAAGCATCAGCAGGTACTTGTTCATAGGAATACTCACTTTGTGGCCAAAGGATGCTCAGGAGATGTCATTTTGGGAAATACTCTGTGTGTGCAGGTTTGGGATGGAGTAGGGATGATGTAGTGGCTCTCACTACAAGGTCAGATGTCAACGTGGCTGTACCAGTCTCCCTCGATCCGGGTCACAGGTGGCCTTTTATTTACCATGAGATTGTTAGATTGCAGGTCAGCATGGAACTTGACCTGAATGACTATATGAAAACCAAACCTTAACAATTGAGATAGACATGGTAAAATTAGGTCATTCCCCTCTCACAGTCCTTTTAATAGAGCAGCAGTGGGCTCCCTGCATCTGTGTAGGTCTCCAGTGGAAATAAAGCTCCCAGATGCACACAGGAGAGATCTGGAAGCATCCTGGGTGTTTGTCTGCCGTGGCTCTATCTCAGCTTAGAGTGGTCATGATTTTACACTGACTCACATGGAACCTATTTTACCGATAGCCGTGCCGCCCCTGGAGTCTTCTTTCTTCAGTCCACACAAAGCCTTTCGTGCGCAGACCTTCCTCCTTGCCACACCACATAAGGTACCAATTCCAGCAGAGGGATCTGGGCACAGCTCTAGGGGCTTGACTGTCACCTGTAATGGGATTGCCGTTTACTGTGTTCTCTTTCCCTCCCCTGCCTGGGCATTTCCATTTCCCCAGCGTTCTCTCTGGTCCTTGCGCCTTGGGCCTTGGCCGGAAGGGGCTGCTGGTGAGCTGCTCTCAGGGCTTGCCGAAGCCTCTGCTGCCCCTTGGTGGCTTCCTGCTGAGGCTGGCCCCGGGGCATCCTTTGCAGAGGTCACTCTTTGAAAGAAGCCTCTTTGTGCTCCTCTTCCAATTGCTCTTTCTTCCTGATGGGTGTCCCCTTGACATTTCAGGAACTGTTTCATGTAGTGGCTGGCTTTGTAAGTGTGTACCTAAAGACAATAGAAAAAGCTTTAATTTTAAACACCTATTTTCTTCCCTAAACCTTTTTCCTCCTTCAGAAATGTCCTCTTGTTATAATCTTCCCAGGGTCCCTGGGGATAGGTCAGGACTTGACTCTCCAGTTGGCTTGGGTGAGCTGGCCCTGCAGGAGCAGGCCAGGCTTCTTCTAGGGATATCGAGTTCTCCTTAAGAGCTGGGGCAAAGACCTGACAGGATCATAGTGGGTTGGGTGTGACTGGTTGAGATTCCCAATGTTTCTGAATTGGTCCCTGCTGCAGGAGTAAGGATTTGGAGGATCCTTGGCCTGGGTTCATGTCCCCATCTTTATCTGACCACATTGTCTCATCACTCCTTAGTTGGAGCCTGAGGCTGATTCTTCTGCACTACTCATTCCTGGCCATTCTTTCACGTTTACTTCTCTCTGCTCCTTCATGCTTTGCCTCTGGGTTGAGAATTATCTCTGTTCCTCTGGGCTCCCATTCTTGAGGGTCCCTGGCTGGAGACCATGGAGTTCTTGTCTTCAGTAGCACAGAGGTGTTCTCTCCCCAAGGATAAGGTCTGTTTTCCTGGCTTTGCATCCCTTTCTGGACCTGGCATGACTATGGGTAGAGTGGGTCATTATTAGATGTTTTCATTGTCCTGATGCGGGTGAGCCCTGGCTCAGACTAGGGAAGCCTCTGCTCTCTTATTCCTTGTAAATGTGAACCTGAAATCTCGGAGCTCTCTAACCTTCAGTTCATCTGCCTATCAAATGGGCATGACCATGAGGCCTCCTCAGCCCTTACATCATTGTGAGGCTCAAAAGGAAGGATGAGAAAGAGGGGGCTCTCGGGTGAGCATAGGTGGTTCTTGTGTCAAGTCACTTAACCTCTTAGGCCGCACTTACCTGACCCATGAAATCAGAAGTCTGTCCTTGATACATATTTTTGAACTGAATTACCCTTTGTGATTTTCCCATTTTGTAGCCACTGTAGGTTTATGTATTTACTTTGCCCAAGCACCATGTTGTTTGACTTCGTGTGCTGCTGCCTCACCACATGAGTTGTATTAAAGCTGGTTTTGCCCACATGAATCCCCATATTCTGTGTGCTTGACCTCTTGCTGTAGGGATAATTGTTTTCACCGAAAGTTCTTTAATGCTTGGAATTAGCTTTAGAACTTCTCCTTGCCACTACTGTTCACAGGTCCACTAATTAGGATAAGCAGCGTTTCCCCTCCTTGGTTCAGGTCAGTGATTCTTTGTATACACAGGCTGATTAAGCACAGATTGGGTTGGATTGGTTCTGTTTCCTTCACTGCCCCTGACCAAGGTGGAGGCCAGCCTGGTCACTGGTCACATCCTCTAGGTTGGGCCCAGTGGGTCTGTCCTGTAAGAGGACTCAGGTCCCTTTGCTTGGTGTCCTGCTCAGCTAGGAGCAATTAAGAGTGTTAGATATGATTTATCCTCTGAGTCCTGGAGAAGTTTTAAAATTTTTCCCTTGGAGCAAAACTTATTTCTTATTTCAACTAGAAGATTTGTCAAAATAGGCTGTGTGTTTGCACCTCAAAGGGGGACTGATTGCTGACATTCCTCCCCCTTTAGCTGAGAGACTGTGTGATATGAAACAATGTCTATCGTCATTCGTGTGTCTAGGCTTTTAAGTCTCTGGTTCCATTGCCCAGGTCCATCCTGGATCCCAGGCTTCGAGGTTCGAGGATCTTCCTGTCCCCAGTTGTCTGCTCAGCCACAGTCTGAAGACCAGTCCTGACCCTGGACCCCAGGGGTATGTGATATGGACTCTGCCTTCACCATATCTGCAGTTGGTCCAGCTCTGGTAGTGGCTGTCAGCTCTGTGCTCTGGGTACTTACCTGAGACCTGACACTTTCTTTCTCCTGCCCCATTCTCTCTGGAGCCTGGAGATAGCCCTGTCCCTGAGGCCAAACCCTAGGGCACCTCCTTGTGGAAGAATGACTGTCCTGCTAGACCACTCCCTTTACCTGGGCCAGTGTGCAGCATGCCAGGCAGGTCTTCTCACCTGTCCCTGAAGTTGGTGAGCCTATCTGCACAGCTGCTTCATCTCAGGGTGTGGCTCTTTCCACACCAATTGTCCTCCGTTGTCTTATGGCTGTGCCTGGCCCTGGGCTGGGCTACAGCCTCAGTAAGCAGAGAACACAAACCAAACCAAGTTACCAAATCAGACAGTCATCTTGGAACTTCTCTTTGGGTGGGGGAAGGGGTTGAAACCGTTGTTTAAAAGGAGACTCTGGGATTTTCTGTGGGAATAATCTATAAAATGAAAACTAATCAAAAGTTGACAAAACTGTTTTTGCTTTCTTCCCTCATTACAGAGTCTTTGGACTCTGAAAATTCCCCCAAATTTCTAAAGGTTAGTGTATCAGGTTCTAATTCACAGGCTTTATGTTCTCTGCAGACAGCACTTTTTCCTTGGGAAGCTTTGGGTGCTAATTTCTGGTGTATGGCTATTCCAGGTATAGGTGGAGTCTGTCATTGGTGCCCACTCTTGTCTGACCTAGTTTATGTCATGTTTGAAATGCAAATCGAGTCATTTGGAATGAAGTTGGACCTACTAATATCCTTTAAGAGATTCTGCTAAGGAAAGGCCAACCCTGCCATGCTCTTGGTTTACTGGATGTTTCAAACTATTTTTCAGGCATTTGGTATTTAATAAAATCCAGCATGTTTCAGTGGTACTTTCTCCATCCGTTTTCAAAGCCTTGTGCTTTTTTCCAGCAAATGTAATCCATGTGATTCTTTCACTCAGTTCATCTAAATGTTGGTTCAGGATCTAAACCCTTTGATATCCCAGAAGCATTTAGATTCCTCTCTTAAAAAAAAAAAAAAAAAAAAAAAAAAAAAAAAAGCTGTAACATTTCCCCACTTTCCAGAAAGGAGAAGCGATGTTTTAAGACTGAGAAGGATCCTGAGCTCTAAAATGTTTCCAGATTCTGGTTTGTGGCACGTGGGGTCCGACTGGTTGGGTCGTGGTGTCCCTTGTCCTTACTCCTCCACACAGAGGCCAGACTCTCACTGTGACATGCACACTTCTCAGACATCTGCTTGGCCAATCTCGAGTCTCAGGAGGAGGCCCACAATAACTCATGCAGGGTCTGCCTTTCTGACTCATAGAAGGAGAAGACCTAACCTGCTGAGACATTTTGGGGCTTGCTTTATTCTGGAAGGAGATCTTGCAGTCTTAAAAAAAAACATAAAAGGCCGGCCTGTGATTTTATAAATTTTGATTTAAGTGAAAGAGTAGCTCATTTTTTGTAATGAAGCCAGTTTATTTCCTTTTGGGTTTGTGATTGCAAGAGTTCTGTTACTTTAATCTTTCTGACTATCCCCTTAGAAAATTTAGAGTTAGCTGAATGTAATCAGCTAGGCCTTTTACTTAACTAGCTACTTTGTGTTTATTCAAAACTTCTTCTACAGAGGAGTGCCAGTGGAAGGGGAGAAATTAGTGTGCCATTCTCCTTTAAACTGGAAAAAAATATGGCAGTTCATAGGCCAGGATTAAAGATTTAGAAGGTGAAAAGAACTAGGAGAAAATAGAAGAAAGAAAAGATCTGTCTGGGTTTCTAGGAAACTTGTTTATAAGCCTCTCAAGAACACAGCCAAAGAAAACCAAATGGAAAGAAGCAGCAAGGGGTTCAATTTAAGAGTAGAGTTGGGTTTTCTTAGCCAGTCTTTATCAGTTTCTCTGACTGGATCTTCAGTTTGTTTCTTTAAAAATCCTCAATGAGCTTTGAAGTTTCAGGTAACATTAGTTTAATAAAGAGATTTATTTTGTATGAAAAGTTGGAGATCCATGCTTATTAGTTAGTGGAATGATGCTTACATTTTTCAAAATTAGAAATATGGAACAAAGAGCTCCTTTTAGGTCACCAGTAATTGATGCAATACTGTATTTGTATTATCTCTAATACAAAATTTTGATAATGTGTGATATACAGGAATATATGTTACATAGATTATATTAGGTTGAACCATATGAACTTGTTGCTCTTTGGCCATATTTTATTACCAATATTGCAATTTTATATGGCTCAATCTAAAATAACATCATATGTAAATTCAGAGAATTTTCAAAAAGCAGTTGAGGAAGAAAGATGCCAGCTTGTTAACTAGACCTCTCCAAGTTAAGGAAAACTTCTTGGATGTTCCCTTTGGCCCACATAGGAATCCAGAATTGAGGCAGGTTGGTGGTAGGGGCTCAGTTTCTTCACCTTGGCTGGAGGCCAGACTGGATGCATGACTTACCTCCCTCTTGGCCATGAGCAGAGAGCTACAAGCCTTTGTCCTTCCTTGGAGAGCATGTCTCCTATTTTGTATTTTTGTGTAACTTTCTGCATATATGAATATTTTCAATATCTATGTATTTTTCTGTGTCTCACTGCCCTAACCTAGTTTCTAACAGCGCCCCAGGCAGAGTGTCTCTTATTTATGCACATCTAAAGATACATCCTAGACTAGTTTCGCAGATAATTTCTTAAAACGTGGCTTCTGGGGGATTTGCTCCTAAAAATCTCCTGTCAGCTACAGTGGCTGGAACACTTACATGAAATATGACATAGAATGTCACATTATGACATATCTAATAATTACTGGGATGGGAGTCGTAAAAACAGGTGTTGTTTTGTGTTTCCCAGAGCATAGCATCTTATGGATTGGGTTGTTTTTCCAAAACAAGCTGCCAGAGACTGAGAGGTGTACCAGGACTCAAGCCTCCAAGAGGCACATGTGAGGGACAGGGAAAACTGCCATTTTCCTGCTGACAGTGTCCCTACTATCCTAACAGAGGTGCCGGCATCCCAGACCCTGACCCTTGCTATGACTTATAACACTTATTTTTATGTAAAAATGTAGCAGAGCATTTAAAATCATTTTGTCAGAATAATTTGTTTTGTCAGAGAATGGAACATTTATGAAGTCACAATCTGTTGATGTTCCAGAATTCGGATTCTTAAGGAGTTTGGTCTTACTGCTGTAGCTCTGGTCTGATCTAGAATGGATCACTTACTGCAAAGGCCGAGACAGCGTGGAGTGCAGCTTTTTAAAGATTTCATATGGAACAAACAGGCGATGATTTTCTCTTAGAGCTTGGACCTCAAAGTGTAATAACAGCAAAGTGTAAATAACATTATAGTCTTCTCCAATTTGGGTGGAGAACCCTGTCTTGTTTGTAAAGTGTTAGATCCAATAGATCACATGCGATACTCAGGTTGTACCAGTACTCATTTCTGTCTGGCTTAGCAGGGAGAAAAATAACCAATAGGTTTTTTGCCTTTGACTGTTAAAGTGCACTTCTTAACAACACAAATGCAGATCAGACATAAAACATTCTTAAAGGTTTTTATTTATTTATTTGTCAGAGACAGAGAGAGAGCATAAGCAGGGGCAGTGGCAGAGGGGGAAGCAGGCTCCCTGTTGAGCAAGGAGCCTGATGCAGGACTCTATCCCAGGACCCTGGGATCATGACCTGAAAAGGCAGATGCTTAACCAACTGAGCCACCCAGGCGTGCCTAGACATAAGACATTCTTAAACCAGGTCACCTCAAAAAAAAACAAAAACAAAAATAAACAAACAAAAAAACCAGGTCACCTCATCTGTACCTACCTGCAGAAAATCTTTTAAGCAAGTAGGCCTCTTTCCTTTGAGAAGTGAGATAAACTTGGCCCTTCCCTCCTGAATTACCTTTCTAAGATTTTCAGGAAATGTGTTTAATTTATTCTGTTTTCATCTTTGTTGGATTTCTAGTGCTTTATCAGCAGGTTCTCATTTTTACTCCTAACTGGTTGTTTTTAAAAGTTTATTTACATGTTAAGTGTGATTTAACTATTTCCTGGGCTGGATTTTGTTTCTGAGGACACATATATTAATTTAGGTATTATATCCAACAACCTTGTTAAACAAACTTTCTAATAATTTACAATCTGTAGACTATAGATTCTTTTGGGTTTTCCATGTAGTCATACCAGCTGAGAATTATGACAGTTTTTACTCTGGCGTTATCATCTCTTTGCTTTTTATTTACTTTACTTATCTTACTGCACTTAGTATTTCAGTAGGATGCTGAACGGAAGTGATGAGAGCAAACTCCCTTGTCTTTTCCTAATTTTAAAGGAAATGCTTCTCTTGTTTTGCCATTGAGGTGGTAATTGCTATAGGGTTGGGTTGTTGTGTTTTTATAAATACTCTTTATCAGGTTTAAGGAAGTCCTTTTCTTTTTCTACTTTCTTAACACGGGTGAATGTTGAATTTTATCAAGCAGTGTTCATCATTCTGCGGCAACCGCATGGGTCCTCCCCCACTGAATCTATTAGTGTAGTGAAGCAGACTAATTTTCTAGTGTTCAACTATCCTTGCATTTCTTTTTGTTTATTATTTATTTATTTATTGGACAGAGAGTGAGAGAGAGAGAGAGAGCAAGAGAGGGAACACAAGCAGGGGATGTGGGAGAGGGAGAAACAGGCTTCCCGAGGAGCCTGGAGCCCAATGCGGGGCTCAGTTCCAGGACTCTGGGATCATGACCTCAGCTGAAGGCAGACCCTTAACGGCTGAGCCACCCAGGCACCCCTGTCCTTATTATTTCTTGACAAAAGCCATCTTTGGTCATGATATATCATTATTTTGCTAGATTTGGTTTGTCAATTTTTTTAAAAGATTTTATTTATTTATTTGACAGAGATCACAAGTCACAAGTAGGCAGAGAGGCAGGCAGAGAGAGAGGAGGAAGCAGGCCCCCTGCTGAGCAGAGAGCCCTATGTGGGGCTCTATCCCAGGACCCTAGGATCATGACCTGAGCCCAAGGCAGAGGCTTAACCCACTGAGCCACCCAGGCGCCCCTGGTTTGTTAATTTTTACATAGGGCTTTCTTTCTTTTATTTTTATCTGGTTTTACTTACTAATTTTTTAAGTAGGTGCCATGGTCCCAACACAGAGGTTGAAGACCTAAGCTGAGATTAAGAATCTAACTGAGCCACCCATGGTCCCCTGTGTAGAGCTTTTCTATCTATGTTTACGAGTGAGCTTGGCTTACATTTTCCTTTTTTTTGCTCTATTATTATCTGATTTGTAATGGAGTTAATATTATCTTCTTAGAATTAATGAGTTGGGTGTGTTCTCTTTTTCTCTCTCTTCTCTGTTACTTTGGAAACATGTTATCTGATTAGAATGATCTGTTCCTTAAATGTCGGTTGAATGTGTCTGTAAACCCATCTGGGCCGGGTGGTTTTTGTGAGAAGTGTTTTTTGCTCCCACTTTAAAAGCCATTCTTGGTTCCTTTTGAGTTCAAAAACATTCTGCAGACTCTGAAGGTCATTTGGGGTGATGACAGAGACAGATGGGAAGCTGCAGGGGCTGGACAGGCAGCAATGGTTCTTCGTTAGCTCCAACCCTGTCTTAGGGGAGGGACAGGGGGTCATATCAGCATCTGTGCATCATGGGAGATAAGGAGACACCATTCTCTTAAGATAGTTCTCTATCTGAAGGTTCCACGAGGGCCTTGGCACTGTTTTTCTCTGATCCACATCTGTTAGCGAGGCTCCAGATGACAAGTCTGCCCTGGCCACTCATTCTTTAATGCACATGTTGGCCAGTACACACCTCATTCAGGCCCCTCTCTTGTCTCCCTGTGCCCTTTCCTTTGGTGTAGTCCTGTGTTCTTACAACTTGAGTGGATACATTTGAACCATAGTCTGTGAGAATGGGATCCCCTGGAGGTAGGCCCTGACCACTCTGCTCAGTCCTGGTAACTTGCTTCTCTTGGAATCCTAACATACCTGGGACACTGGGTTAGAATCCAGTGGTGGAAAGGCACAGAGATGGTGCAGTCAGGTATAGCATGGCCTGTGGAATTGGGCATATGCATTTTAAGCGAAGGTGACTAGGATGGTCATGTAGGTGGGATGGGAAAGATTTTACATGTGAATTTAAGATATTCACCATGTTTGATAACTTTTCTTAAGTGTATGCCTGATTAGAGATTTGCACTTTTATGTTGGGTTTATCTGGCCTAGATGAAATGTATTTTTTATTGACTCATTCACCATCTGCACGAATTTTACAGTCCAGCTGTATCATTGGGGACTGTGCTTGTTCATCACAGGCACACTCTGAAGGCTGTACTGTTGAGGGCAGAATAAGAGACATCATATAGGTAGGTGGACTTGCTGAATCTGCAGAGTATACTTTCAAGGAACAGGCTGTCTTAGTGTAGAAATGCTGGGTAAATGGCTGATTGGGACTTTGCATATCATCATTCAAATAGAGATTTCAGGCAAGCCTGAAATTTGTATTATCGGGTTCCCTTGAAATCTGAAAATACTGTCCTTTTTTTCCTGTGAGCATAAAACACAGACACAACATAAAATAAATGCTGGAGATTTAATTATTAAGTTAATGAAATCAATTTTTTGTGTCTGGTTTGTGGAAGGAGTCAACATTGCTTTAGACCGGGGCTTCTCAACCTTGATACCATTGCCGTTTTAGGCCAGATAATTCTTTATTGTTTGGGGCTGGCCTGTGCCTTGAAGGATGTTTAACAGCATCCATGGCCTCTGCCTGCTTGATGCCAGTAGTTCCTCTGCCCAGCTGTGACAAGCAAAAATGTCTCCAGACACTGACAAATGTCCCTGGCCATGGGAAGTCCTGGAAAGGGCAGGAGAAGTGCTGACATCGTGAGGCAGACTAGTGATAATAATAGTTTTATCTTGGAAAACTTAGCCAGCTTCACCTACACTGCTTGGGTAATGCATTCACCAAAGCGGGCATGTTCCAAAGGATTCAGTGTTTGCAAAATTTTTAGTTTGTGGAGTAGAGCCTATTTCCAGGCTGATCACAAGAAGAAATGATCGTCATATTCCAAACATTCTATTTTCTGCAGTGAGCTCTGATTTTCAGCACATGGTTCATGTTTCACACTGCAGTGTACTCGGTTTTGCGTTTATATTTCTACAGGGTAATACACAGGTGTAAATGTGTAATGTGCACAGGAAGGTGCAATGTATACTAAAGACTGTGACTTACTTAATAACACAAGAGATTGTTAATAGAAGATTTGCAGACATCACATGCATGTTTGTGCCAGTTCTTGAGTAGAGTAACAACATTTAACCTATTGCTTCCTACACTTGATGGTTCTGTGTTGTATATTTTGGCAATAGGTCTAAAAAACTTTTAAAGTGACTTAAATGATAGAGACATTTATTGTATCACATAACAAAGTGTTTAAAGGTCAGCCTTCATTAACATAGTGGTGCAAGTAAGGTCCACCAGGTCCAGGTTCCTTATATTTTCCACTTACCCTTCTAAGTGCATTGCCTTTATTCACCTTTCTAAGCATATTTCCAGGAGTTTCATGCAGACAGACGGCAGTGGCCAGAGGCAGAAGGACCATCTCTATCTCATGTCCCTTTTTAGGACCTTCCTCAGAGCCTCTATCTAGCAAACTTCCATCATGTTTGTTGGCCGGCATCCTGTTTCATACTTTTGTCTCACTCAATACCTGGCAAGATACATGGGGTGCATAGGCCGTGATGGCTTAAACTGTGGCCCCTGAGGGATCTGGCTGGTCAAGGGTGCACTCAGTAGGAATTCTGTCAGCAGGGAAGAATGGGGGCAAAGTGGGGGGGGCAAGAAAGGAGAGCACCTCCCACTGAGGTGTGTCAAGAGTGGTGCCTCTGAGCACAATGTCCTAGTTTAAGAAATATAGCTAGGTGTCCAGAGCTCCTGTACAGAAGAATGATGTTCTTTTTTTGCCTTAATAAATAGTGTTTTCCTATTTTTCTGTTTTTATATGAGTTCTTGATTACAAACATTGAAGTTACATCAGAGTATAAGTGCCAATTTTAGGTACAGTGTGGAGAATCCCATAAACAAGGACAGGTTGACAGCAGTGAGTAGCAAAGCAGGGAAGTGATTAAGACAGTGGTTGTAGATGTTCATGGGAAGTTAAGAATGTCCTATGTTAGTATAGGATAGAATAATTACTGCCTGAAGCCTGGCATCAGGCTTTGAAGTTCAGAGTCTTTACACATTGATTTAGATTGATGAGTGGCTTATGTTGTCATGGGGAAGACCAGCCTTGAGCACCCATCCAAATTGTACAGAAAAAGGAAGTAGAAAAGAGAGGCCCCATGTGTGTGACTTTTTAACACCAAGTGACCCTTCTTGCTAACAAACTGGACCCAGCAATATCCTGGAATTTGGTCCCAGAGTCCTTCCTCCTAGGGAGAAGCAAGAGAAAGAGGAGGAGAGAGAGCTGGGAGGTGGGTACATGCTTTCACTTCTTTCTGGACACTTTTAGCATGTGGAGGACGGTTCAGCTTCAAGCATGTTGACTTCATCCAGATGGTGCCGGTTTAGAGCTGTGGAACCTGGAGTGTGTGGGGAAAAAGCCTCCTTTCTTTTCTCCAAGAGGGCCTTGCACTGGAAAATTTGTGGGGGAAATGCCATACAAATCTAAAAAATGACCAGTGTTGAATGAGGTGTTCCTTTTCATTTGCCTGACTCTTACTGCTTGTTGCCAGCTTCAGGTCTGCACCTGCTGGGGACATGTGAAAACACTGGCCTGCATTTAGGAAGATGAAATTCAGGCACCAGGTAGCAAGCCATGTTTCAGTCTAGGAAGCTTCAAGGTGTTGAGGAATCTGTGGTAAAAATCACGTACTTGAAAGGAGTGGATATGCAGGCTTGCAAGTGCTCAGAAAAGAAAAACCTAGGAGACAGAGGTTGGGGTTGTGCTCCAAGACTTGTATTCCTTGAGCTTTTGTGTTTTGTCTGCGATTTGGCCTCAGCCTTATTTGAGAATTCCATGGCCAGAAACCTCAGTTTTTCTACCATAGTTGCTGATTGTTTTTAATAAATTGGCTCATACTAAGTGGTAATAGATTTCAAAATTCCATTGGTAAATATTTTATTATTATCAAGACAAACAGTAACACGAATATTGTCCTATAACTCAGTCATAGTTTATGTATTATGTTTCTAACCTAGAACATGATTTGGGATCTGTAATGGGCACTAAATTGTATATATTTTTTCATTTTTCTCCGAATTGTCCTAAAAAGAAAAGCCCGCCATTCCTCTGGCAAGATTTAAACTATTTGCAAATATTACTTTGGTTTCAGATAATTGGGAATCTGTTTTATTTTTTGTGTAAGACTTCCAAGGAAGGAAATGTGTCAGCTGTCAGCGACCTGTCGTAGGCCCTCCCAGAGCAAACTAGTCCTTACATAATAGAAATTGGACTAGGATGCTACCTCCTTTTTTTTTTTTTTAAAGTATTGGAATGGATGTTAAATGGATTTATTTAAAAAGATTCTTTTCAAGATTTTATTTATTTTTAAAGAGAGTGTTTGTGAGGGCACAAGCAGGGGGAGGAGCAGAGGGAGAGGAAGAGATGCAGACTCTCTGTTGAGTGCGGAGCCCGCCACGGGGCTCAATCTCATGACCCTGATGAGATCAGGGCTTCAGCTGAAACTAAGAGTCGGATGCCTAACTGACTGAGCTACCCAGGCATCCCTACTTGGATTTATATTTTTATGAGGAAATAGCTATGAAGCTGTTCCTTAGCTTCTGTGGTGAAGTCAGAAGTTTGACAGAATTTGTTTCTGTCTGGTCTGGTTCTGTTGGGCCCAGTTCTGTTGGATCTAGTTCTCTCATCTGACAAATGCATTGTGCCTTAGCAGGAGCCACTGTTGTTGTTGTTTAAGATTTATTTATTTTATTTATTTTTTATTTTTTAAATTTTGGATATGTTTATTTTATTATGTTACGTTAGTCCCCATACAGTACATCATTAGTTTTTGATGTAGTGTTCTATGATTCATTGTTTGCGTATAACACCCAGTGCCCCATGCAATCTGTGCCCTCCTTAATACCCATCACCCGGCTAACCCATCCCCCCACCTGTCCCCTCTAAAACCCTCAGTTTGTTTCATGGGGTCCATAGTCTCTCATGGTTTATTTCCTGCTCCGATTTTTCCCCCTTCACTGTTCCCTTCTTTCTACTACTCTCCTCCATGCTATTCCTTATGTTCCACAAGTAACTAAAACCATATGGTAATTGACTCTCTCTGCTTGACTTATTTCACTCAGCATAATCTCCTCTAGTCCCGTCCATGTTGATGCAAAAGTAGGGTATTCATCCTTTCTGATGGCTGAGTAATATTCCATTGTATATATGAACCACATCTTCTTTATCCATTCATCTGTTGAAGGGCATCTTGGCTCTTTCCACAGTTTGGCTATTGTGACGTTGCTGCTCTAAACATTGGGGTGAATATGGCCCTTCTTTTCTTTGTACTTTGTACTACAGTACAGCTGTATCTTTTTGTTTTTTTTAAAGATTTTATTTATTTATTTGTCAGAGAGAGCGAGCACAGGCAGACAGAGTGGCAGGCAGAGGCAGAGGGAGAAGCAGGCTCCCTGCTGAGCAAGGAGCCTGATGTGGGACTCAGTCCCAGGATGCTGGGATCATGACCTGAGCTGAAGGCAGCTGCCCAACCAACCGAGCCACCCAGGCGTCCCACTACAGCTGTATCTTTGGGGTAAATACCCAGTAGTGGAATTGCTGGGTTGTAGGGTAGCTCTGTTTTTAATTTTTTGAGGAACCTCCACACTGTTTTCCAAAGTGGCTACACCAACTTGGATTCCCACCAACAGTGTAAGAGGGTTTATTTATTTTAGAGAGAGAGGGTGTGCGAGGGAGTGCACAAGTGGGGCAAAGCCAGAAGGAGAGGGAGAGAGAGAGAATCCCAAACAGAATCCCCGCTGAGTGTGGAGCCCAACATGGGGCTCATTCTCATGACCCGGAGATCCTGGCCTGAGGCTAAACCAAGAGTTGGGTGCTTAACTGAATGAGCCATCCAGCTCATCCAGCCCCCAGGAGCTACTTTTTGCTAACATTTTCTGTAAGATGCTGTGGTCATCTTGAGTAAGATTCCATGACAGTCTTATTTTGAACTCTCTGAGGCGCTCCCAGGTTGTCTCACCCTTAGACCTTGACTCCTAATCACAGTCTGTTTTCAGTTGACTCATATCTCTCTCTCCAAGACAGTAGTCAGTGTCATCATTGTACTCTCTCAGCATTTTTTCGGAGTTGGCCTCCCAGTTACAACTGTGCTTCAGTGAATGTCTAGCAAGAACCCTCAAAGGCATGGTCAGCACTTTTTCTCATTCCTGCATCTTAGTCTGTGTCTGGTGTGGTGTTTATCCCTTGGAATTCAGACAGGCCTTCCTGGGTGGTCAGAGGCAGATGTTGAGGAATGCTGGAAGCCTGCCTCCCTCTGCTCTACTCTTGGGCTCTTTCTAGGCATGTGGGTGCTGTGCTTGGTTCTAGAGAATTGGAATCTTTGTGTGCTGCTCCCTCCATCTGGATGGTTTTGTCTTAGTGGGGGAGGTTGCTTGGTGCCAAAACATTGGATTGTCCTCAAGTTCAGTTGTTCGGGCCCCTCACAGGTTCAAGGATGTTTCTGAATGAATGGGTGTGGCATGGAAAGGCCTCTGGCATAGCTGGCCTGTGAATAACTGATTCAACCTGAAATTTAGACATTTATCTTGCCAGCCTGACCTTCCTAGTGACAGTAGAGGCATTTTCTTTTCCTGCTTTGTCAAACTCATTCTTTATTTGTCCAGAAATGTTCCTGATCTTGATGTCATAACTGAAAATTGTGCACTTTATTTGTCTGCTTGTGAGCCCATTTTATATTAATTCTCATCACGAAATTGCACTGTATAAGTGATCTCACACCACAAACACAGCAATGATGAGGAGGTTGTCAATCCATGTTTTTTCCTTACAGAGTACTGATGTAATTCAGCCCAGTTAATCATCAGTGTAAATGTAAGCTATTGGCACCAAAATTTAGGTACTTCGTGCATGGACATGAAGAGAGTGACATCTTGGAGAGGTTTCTGAGGGATGCCCTGTTGGCTGATTGGGAATTCTACTCCTCTTCTCAGGAAGGTGGTCTCAGGAGAGTGTTGCTCCTTTGCCTGCTGTGGAAGATCCAGATGTAATCCCAGGGCTTTGGTATGGTTTGCTGCCATTTTGTTGCACTTTTGCTCCTAGTCCAGTCCAGACCAAGGAGATGGGGACACAGTATTTTCTTAAGATGTTAATTGTCAATGGAAGGGTGGGGAGAAGGAACTTGGGAGTGACTTTCTCTTTCCCAGAGAAAGGAAATGTTGGAGACTAAGTTTGGAGAATTACTGTCTTTGTGTTTTAGGAGCCCGTTGGCCTTGTGAGCTGAGAGCCAGTGAGGATGGTGTATGGACTTCGGTCGCTGGGGCCTGTGGCAGTGGGGAGTCGGTGGAGGGATGGCATGCACCTTCCTAGGCAGGCTGTGGCAAGGTGCTGGTGTCAGGCCCAATGCTTGGCTGCATACATGTAAGCCTGCTCAGCGCTGACTGTGAGCTCTAGAGCTACAGGCCAGACTGGATGCTCCCCAAGCTCCTGCGGTGCTGGGGGCAGGACTACTCTGGGGGCTAGAGGGAAGCCCTCAGTCCTGCTCCCAGAGAAGACCAAGATGCTGAAGCTGAGGCTCTGAAGATGATTAGGAGAGGGGGGACATGGGAGTCTAGGCATGCACACAGGCATGGGCAGGAAACAGGGTGATGGGGTGGGTTTGGGAGAGTTTAGACATCTTACAGCATGAAAGGCAAGGGGAAGAGAAGTGGGAAATGAAACACTTTGAGGCCAGTTCAAGGAGAATTTTCTGGAATGCACTGAGGGTGCATTGACTTGATCCTTTGGAAATGGGGTGCCACCCTGGAAGGGTTCTAAATGGGGAGTGACTTTATTTTTTCAACAGTTTTACTGAGATACTATTCACATACAGTTCACCCACTTTAAGTTTACAGTTCAGTTCAGTGACTTTTACTGTGTTCAGAATTGTGCAGCCATCCCCACAGTGGGTTTTAGAACGTTCCCATCACCAGTGAAAAGGCCAGAGCTTTTTTTTCTTTAATATTTTATTTATTTATCCGACAGAGATCACAAGTAGGCAGAGAGAGAGAGAGGAGGAAGCAGGCTGTCCACAGAGCAGAGAGACCGATGTGGGGCTCGATCCCACAACCCTGGGATCATGACCGGAGCCGAAGGCAGCGGCTTTAACCCACTGAGCCACCCAGGCGCCCCAAGCCCAGCACTTTTAGCTCTTGCTTCCCGTCCCCCCCGCCCCCCCGCCACCCCAGTCTCCAGTCTCAGGCAGCGGTGTGTTTCTTTTCTGCATCTACAGATTTGCCTGCCTTGGACAGTTCAAATAAATCTAATCATGCTCTTATATGACCTTTGGTGCTTGGCTTTTTTTTTTTTCACTTAGCATAATGTTTTAAGTGTTCATTGACATTGTAAGATATAACACTAGTTCAGATCAGAAGAGTAGCCTAGAAAATAAGGTCCTCATTAGCTTAGGATACAGAGTGACCTTGAAAAGCAGAGCTTCCTCACTGACCTGTTTTGGAAATGATCTATGAATGAATAATAAACTTTTGTTAGTGAAGTTAAAGAAAAAAAAGATATAACACTAGTTCAGTCCTTTTATTTCCAGATAATACTCCATTGTTTAGCTCTGTCACATTTTATTTATCTGTTCGTCAAGTGATGGACATTTGATGCCTCACTTGATGGGTATTATGAATAATGCTGCTAGGGAGGGCTATTTACACACCCATCGACTTCGCATTTTGACTGCATCTATGGCTGAGTATAGGATAGATTTGAAGGGGACAAGATGAGGCAGGGAACATTGTTAGGTAGTTGCAGAAGTCTCTGTAAGTCCTTTTCATACTTCTTTAGGTGTGGAATCTTGCATCTTAGCTAAAGCCCCATGCAGAACTGGAGTGTATAAAACAGATTAAATGAAGCTACCCTTGACAGCGGTGTGGAGGCCTAAATCCCTTGCCCTCAGTAGCCCCCTTCCATGAAGCTGATGGGGTGGGGGTGGGGGGTTGGTTTTTGAGAAGTTACAAAAGTTGGTTGTATTGGTCAAAGAGGGGTTTCCCATGGGCAGTGTGGCCAGCTGGAGGAGGAAGAGCAGGCTAGGAGCTGGAGGCCAGGAGCTGGGAGAGTGTGTGTTTGTGTGTCTGAGGTGGTGGAGGGAGAGAAGCCTGGAGGGGTTTGGATTTGGCTCTTCCATTGACTCAGAGTCTGATGAGCCCCTCCTGCCCCCCTGGCCTCCCTGTCAGGCATAGACCACTTGCTGGATGGTAGCAACCTCTTAGCTATAAGGTTGGAGGGATAAGCTGGCTGAAAGTTTCCCCTGGGGTGTGGGAAGAGGGAAGGCACTCATGGTGTTGTGGCTTCTGGTCAGAGGCCCCAGCAAGGCATGGCTGGGGGCTGGGCAATACTTCCTCTTCCCACAACCTCCGATATCCCCTCTCCAAAGCAGCTTGCTGCAATCTAATTGAAGACAGTGTTCCCTCTGCATCCTCAGTTTAAGACAAGTCCTTCAGCCCATTGTGTCTCAAAGTTTAGGTGCCCATGAACCCCCTGGGGGTCTGGTCCAGCATGGGCTCTGATCTGCTAGTCTGAGTGGAACCAGAGAGTCTGTCTTTCCAACTAGCTCCCGGGAAATGCTAAGAGCATCTTGGAGCAGCAGGGGCCAGCCCAGTTCCACACAAGTTGGTGCTGCTCAGCCTCTCTCTTTTGGTGTCTGGTTGTGGGAATCAGGAAAGTAGAGTGAAATAGAGTAACCCAAAGGTTGTCAAGTCTTTTTAGGACCTTACTGGCACAGGACACTCGACAACAACACCCATTCAGGCTGTTCAGACCCGTTCAGGTCTTCATAGCGCAGAGTGGGGCTGATGGGTGAGGAGAAGCACCTGTGCTGTTTCCTGGGTCTGTCTCCTAGTATGTGTATTTTGAGTCAGGAGAATCCAAACAGAATGGATGGCTGTGTGAGCGACACTTCTCTGCTCTCATTTCATTGTTAGCAAACTTCCCTCCGGTGATACTCCTGATAGCATTCTGAGAACTGAGTCGTGCCTAATTACAAATTTATCTTGGAGCGGGGTGGAGCAGCTTTTGTTTGTACTGAAACTATAGCGGATGCTTTCACAAATACGTTTTCTCCCACACAAATTGCATTCACGAGAGTTTCGTGGGGGTTGGCTAACATTTCTTTTTAGAAGTAAATGGTAATGATAGCGAATGTCAAATTTCAGAGGAAGTTTGAGTGCTACGGCTCTGGCCCTTAGTGGGTATCTGCGCGTGCACCCTGAGACTAAGCAGTTTCAGCCATGTTGCAGGGGCGTCCAGAGCCGGGTTTCAGTCGAATCCTCGGTAGTGTCAGAGTAATACTACTGAAGAGCACTTCCTTCTCTCTGACAGGCTGTGCACTTGAGAACTCTAAGTTTGTGATCAAGAGTTTTTGCCTCTTTATTCTCTTTGGAGGCAAGTCAGATTGCTGGAGCTGTTTAGACAAAGCAGTGACTAAAGATGAAGTGTTTTCACTCTTGTGTTTAAAAAACTCATGACACTATTTGCTAGCTGGGAGAGAAGGTATGGAACACACATGCATGTGAAGAGCATAACATTCAGGTGAACACGCAAGGATCTGCCTCCTAAGCCTAGGAGTAGAGCATATGCCATACCCGGCAGCCTTCCTGTCCCCGCCCCCACCTCACCGGTGCCTTTGCCTTTGACGGTCAGCCTGGGTCCTGTCTCTCAAAATGGCTTTGAACACATGCCTGTCCCTAAGCAGCAGTGTCTGGCTGGCTGGCTTGTTTTCTAACATTTTTTACTTTTTTGACATAGGCTCCACACCTGTGCCCAGTGTGGAACCCAACATGGGTCTTGAACTCATGACCCTGAGATCAAGGTCTGAGCTGAGATCAAGAGTTGGGCACTTTACCAACTGAGCCCCCCAGGAACCCCTGGCTTTCTTGTTTAATGATGGAGATGGGATTTCTAGTTTTTGATTACTGCGGTCAACAGGCTTTTCATAGCAACACTTAAGATCAGGTGAATCAGTTTGTACAGAATGTCCCCTATTTATTTAAAGAATCCCTTTTCTTGTGAACTTTTAGGTCGCTCCACAGTTTTTACTGTTATAAAAATGAGTGCAGTGAACATCCTTTCGAGTGTATCTTTGTGTACTAAGCCACTTGTTTTCAACAAGATAAATCTGAAGAGGTGGAATTGCTGGGTCATACTGTGCTTATTAGTGCTTTGAAATGAGCATTGCCAAGTTGCGCCCCTAAGGCCCGAATTTACACTCTCCACCAATGATATATAATGTTCCTTTCCTCAGACCCTTGCAAAGGCTGATTATTATCATTGTTTAATCCTTGTCAACTTGATGAGTAATTATATTATATCTTGTTTTTTATGTGCATCATTTTGATTGCTAGTAAAGTTGAACTCTTTTCATAAGCTTATTAGGTGTTTGTATTTCTTCATTTCTTTAAAATGAATTTTTTTAAAAAAGATTTTATTTATTTGACAGAGAGAGATCACAAGTAGGCAGAGAGAGAGAGGGGAAGCAGGCTCCCCACTGAGCAGAGAGCCCGATGCGGGGCTCGATCCCAGGACCCTGGGATCATGACCCAAACCGAAGGCAGAGGCCCCAACCCACTGAGCCACCCAGATGCCCCTTTAAAATGAAATTTTAAACTAAAAATAAAATTTTTTTTTTTTTTTTGGAGAGAGAGAGTGAGAAAGCTGGGGGAGGGGCAGAGGAAGAGGGAGAATCCCAGGCAGACTCATGACCTGTGCCAAAATCAAGAGTCAGATGCTTAAGTGAATGAGCTACCCAGGCACCCCAGCATTTCTTCACATTTTAAAAGATTACTTGTGAATCTGGGTTTTTGGATCCCAATAAGTTTGATTAATTTCTCATTTATATTTTTCTTCTATATACCAGCTAGTTTTGGAACTTGTATACTCATTTTATTGGTCATATTATTTAACACAGTTTCCTTTATTACTCTCTTAAGAGGCTCTAGTTCTATGAGTAATCTATTTATGCATTTTTTTTTTGAGGATGTGAATGGCTGTAATACATTCTGAATACTTGCATGTTTGCAAACGTCCTGGCCGATATTGAATTTTTGGGTCACCATCTTTTACTCCCAGACTCTGTAGGCATCATCCTGATGCTTGGTTGGCTTTCTTCCTTCCCTTTGTCCACCCATGTGTCGTCACACAGTATTCTTTTATTCCTCTGACACACGGTTTATTAGTATTTCCTATGTCCTGGCTCTCCAGTGGCACTTAGTGTCATGGAAGAGAAGACAGGTGGCCTCTGTGAATTTCTTTTAAATTTCCCTGATGGTTGGTACTTCTAGGACATTCTTGAGCCTTTCAGTAGTCCAGGGTTTGTTCTCCAGTGATGTCTTTCCTTATTGCTTTTTTTGTGTTTGCTCTGATCTCTTCTCTGTCTTGCAGCTGACTTCGAAGTTTCTGCTCCTTTTGCTTAGAGTCTTGTCCTCTCGATATTGGAAGGATTATATGAATTGGTTTTTCTGAATCACTAACTTCTTTTTATGGTATTAGATCTGTTGCTAACTATATCCGCTGTTTGAGTTTTCTTTCTTAAACATATTTTAAATTATTTATTAAAGTAATTATGTGCTTGATTCAAAATCAGGTAATTCCCAAAGGCTTATTTATGAAAAATAAACCCCTTTGCCTGTTTTTCCTTATCCCATTCCTATTCCACACAAATGAGCACCTTTAACATATATTTTTAAAAGATTTTATTTAGAAAGTGTGAGTGAGAGAGAGAGCATGAACAGGGATAGGGACAGAGGGAAAGGGAGAAGCAGATTCCACTGCTGAGCAGGGAGCCTGACACAGGGCTCGATCCCAGGACCCTGGGATCGTGACCTGAGCTGAAGGCAGATGCTTAACCTACTGAGCCACCTGGCACCCCACCTTTAACATATCTGAAGTTATTTCTTTGAGTACTTTCTTCTCTATCCCTAAATAATAAATTTTTATTGTTTCTTGATATATTAAATTCTGGTATTATTTCATGCTACTTAGCACTGTTCACCTCCTATACCCTCCATCTTTCTGGTATTAGGATATCATTGATTCTTTATTTTTCGATACCATTATTTTTTAGTTGAACTAATAGTATTTACATTGTCTCAATTCTGGAACTGTAGGTACCACAGACTTAGTTACCACCAAAAATCTTAGGATTTTTTTTGTTTCTTTGGTCTCACATGGCTTTTTGCTTTTCTAGGAATACATACCTGTTTTTCTCTTCTTGAAATTTTACTGAAAGTACTGTATTTACGCCTGCTGCTCCAAACTGCTGTTTGCCACACATCCCCTCTAGAAGCCTCTTCTGTGAGAACCCAGTTCTGGAGCCCTTGCCCTGCTCCCCATGCGATGGGTTGCTCCCCAGGGTGCCAAGCCTTCATTTCACCTAAGCCTGGTGGTGATTTCTCTCCCAGAGAATGTCCACTGTTTCCCTGGGTCCCATGTCTTCCTCTTTCCTGGACTATTGTTATTTTGTACAAAAATTCTTCATTGTTCCACAAATCTGCTCCACTGGCATGTGTACAACATATAGACCAAGTGGGGCAGAAAAAACGTCCCACTCCCCCTTTTTTGAAGTCTTGCAAATTGAAGAAACATTTTGAATCATTTAAAGAACACTATGAGTTTGAAATGCTCATGAACAGTTTTCTGTTACCAATTATGCACTGGAATAGCAAAACTGAACTTGCTTTAGTGTCTCCTTAAACTTTGCTACAGTTCATGCTTATGAACCAGACATGTGCCAACAGCTTGATAGAGGTTGACTTCAGTCTAAAGTAGATGTTGACCAAAGAGTTGCCTGTTATTTCTGCCTTCAAATAGCTTATAGCCTAAAAAGCAATAAATGCACACAGGCACAGAGGAGGAGAGAAGAATCCATTCACTTGGTGTGTGGAGTGAAAGAAGGCCAGCCTCTGGCCTCCCAAAGGCTGTGGGCTATTGCTTTTCTTTCAGTAGAGGGGAGATGGTTACTCCTTTCCTATAACTCCTGAAATTTTAAAATTAGCTCTCATCAAAGCAAAAGCCCAGGCCCCTGATAGAATGAAGAGTTGAGAGAAGTGTTGTTCTCTAATAGAGTTAGGGGGTGGAAGGCAATACCATAAAAGTCCTGGCTACTAGAATATGTAGTGTGCTAGGGGGATGGGTGATCAGTGTTCAGAGCATCAGCATACGTAATAAAGTGTTGTGGGATTATACTTCTGACTTGCTCAGTTGTCCCTTCACATTGCTGCAGTCCTTTAGGGCAGTGACTAGGGGTGTCATCCTAAGCATTGCCACTGCCCTCCAGTATCCAGGTGTGTAAACCAGTGTTAGGATGCTGGTTAAGGGAGGGTCAAGTAACAGATTACACAGAATGAATTATCACATTAACACATGGCTTATTTCGATGAGTTTAAGATGTTTCTGGTTTGGGTCCTCCCAGAGTAAGAGGCTTTAGATAGACAGAGGTCTTCTAGGAAGCACAGTGAGACAGAGGGCAGAGAAAAGCCTACTAAGGCCAAGTTGGTGATCCCTGGGGACCCTCTGGAGGACTGTATAGGACTTTTTCAGAGTTGGCACCATGATGGGGGAGGAAGCTGGGTTTTGAACCCCGCAATTCTCATTTCTTGGTGGCTGAACTCATTCCTAGAGGTGTTGACTTCCTGATATATTTAGCCTGCCCTATACTATGGCTAGCCCCTGCCCCTGGCCAGGTGGTGTCCTCAGGCAGAGAGGTACAGGCCAAAAGTTGTAGGCTTGCAGGCGGTTGTCTGCTGACACTGCAGTGATCTCTGGGCTAGGGGACACGGTGGGCACTGGTAACACCTGCTGTAGTGAGCCAACTTGGAAATCTGAGGGCAGCTGCACTGAACACATGCCTGGGCTGACTTTGAACCCCTTGGCACATCCCACAGTGGCCTAAAGCCCCACTATGTGTGTCTGTTCAATGAGGGAGTATGCTGATGGGACTTCACGAAGTAAGAATAACAGGAAAGACAACTGAACACCCCCATCCTCAACCCCCCCATCATTTTTGCATGCCTAAGAGGGTTTTTGTAAACAATGGGGAATTAGAAAATAAAATTAGCTTGCACGATTTCAGATGGGAACAGATGCCTGCCTGCTTGCTTTTTTTTAATTCCCACAAAAACCTCAAGCAGAGTTAATAATGTATGAAAATTAGGTACCATGTGTGCACTTTGCTTCGTAATGTTTTTATTAAGCAGCCCGTTGATTTAAAAATAACACAATAGTTGACATAATGGCAGACACTGCGGTGTATATGGAAACATCCTCTTCAAATGTTCTGTCAGGTTTTCCATTACACAGGGAATTTTTTTAAAAGAGTTTTCAGAATTATTACATAATATGAAATTATATCAAATTACAGTTTGATAAAACAAATTACCCAAATACAAATTCCAGTTGCTTTAAAAAAAATGGCTTGGTCAATTAGAGATAATCTATAGAAGTAGGTTTCTACAGATTGTTTAAAATTCCACGGTAGATTCACACTTCTGTCTTCTCAAATTTTTGCCCATGTCATTTTTGCTGGTTGGAATTTGCCTCTCTTCTTTGTCCTTCCCACCCTCTGCCACTCTGGCCTGTAAGTAGCAGGAAGAAACAGGGAGAAGTGAAAGGTCATAAACCCAGCAGTTTCCAGTAGCTCAAGAGATTCCCTGGTTCTGAAGGCAAAGCCAGTCTGTACCAAGTTGATATGTGTTGGATTAGCAGGTGGAAGTATCCCCAACCAGAGTTTGAGTGTAGGTCTCTGCCATTCTTTGAAGAATCCACTTATGAAGGTGTCTCATCCATTATGGAAGGGCAGCGGGTTGCTCTAGTCACTGTGCTGGTCCCCTTAGCCTCTGCTGCATCTCCGTGGTAGTAATACAAGGTTGCCTCCTGGTTTATCAGGTCTAGGAGAACACACTGAGGCACAGGGAAATCTAGTAATTCAGCCTAACCCTCAGAAGGTTCATTGCTGATTGAATATTTCTGTATTCTGCAGCGCTTCACTCATACATTACCGTGAAATTATTAGCTATTCAACAAAGCATATATCTAGTGTCAGCTTGTTTTGTTTATCTGCAGGGTGAGCGAAGGACCACACAGGGCAATTTAAACAACTTGACAGAATCAGGGCATTTTTTACTGGTGGTGGTAGTTGCTGGACACTAAGGAAAGACAGTGAGCATTGTGGAAAGTTCTAACTCATGTCCTTCTAAGGGAGCCTGGCTGGGCATGTCCTTCCTTTGCAACCTCCTGTGATTGCCCGTTTGTGCCTCTTGATACCACCAGGGCCACAGGTGTGGGCCAGCACCCTCAGAGTAATAATACCTCGTGGTATTTTAAAAAATAATTGCAGAGGAGACATTTGATCTTTATGACTTGCACCATAAGACTTTCTTGGAATCTTTGCAAGGGGTTGGTTGGAACAGAACTTTTCCATCTCCACTACGGTCTATAAAAATCATAGTAACTGACTTCATGGGGCTTGAGTTTTTCTTTTGTTATTTTCTTCACTCTCTAATTAGATTTTGCTCATATGTGGGACAGAACAGCCTGGCAGGAAATAACCAGCATTAAAATAACTCAAAGATGGGGCCGTGGGGGTGGGCCTGACATTGCCCTAGCAAGAATAGAGACCAGGTTTGCTATCCTGGACCTGTGGCTCACCCCAGGAGCTCCTGTCCCAGTGAGCATTTCCTCCAAAAGGAAGCAGGTTGGCTGGAGTCTTGGCTGGGAGTCTGGGAGACCTGGTGCTTTTCCCAGCCTGGCTGGTGCCTGGATGTGGTCTTGGGTCTGCTCTCTCTCAACTGACTTCACCTCCATAGTTCTCAAAAGCAATCTGGGAATCATAGTATCTGTCCTTAACTTCTTGGAATGCTAAAGGTGGCAAACTATCACAGTCTGAGGGGTCATTTATTTCCTGAGGGTGAATAAAGACTTTAAAGAACTAAAATTAAAATTTCAGGTTGTGTGTGTGGTTCCTTTGAGGAAGGAGGTACTCTCTTCTGTCAACTGTAGGCTCAAAAAGGAGAAAGAAGAGGGTGCCTGTGTGGCTCATTAGGTTAAGCATCTGCCTTTGGCTTAGGTCATGATCTCTGGTTCCTGGGATTGAGCCCTGTGTTGGGCTCCCAGCTCAATGGGGAGTGTGCTTCTCCTCCTTCTGCCCCTCCCCCTTGCTTGTGCTCTCCTCTCTCTCTCAAATAAATAAGTAATCTTTAAAAAATTATTTTTTAAAAAAAAGGAGAAAGAGGAAGACCTTGACATGGTTTACATGGGATGTATGGGAAATTACGAGGACATCGACAAGAAGCGGTAGTTTTTCGCTATCGTTGCCCTAGACTACATTGGAAGCAAGTTTAAGACATCATCTCACTCTAAGAATGATCCTTCCATCAGGAATTCCTAGGTACCTGTTTTGTTCTGAAATGACTTGCAAAGAAGTCGGTTTTCTAGAGCTCCTTCAAACCTGCACCCAGCCCCTAGAGGCCTGTCAGGCTCCGGTGTTCCCCAGAGAGGCAGGCAGAAGGGACAGCGACAGCAGACACAGGTCAGCTCTGCCAGCTCTGCTTACCCTCTTCCACCCACGTGGGTGTCCCCTGTTGTGGGGCAGCAAACTCCACCTGAGCATCTCCTGGAGTGGGCGGAGTCCAGGGGAACCTGGAGTCTGATCGTACACACAGCGCTGAGCGCACAGGTTTTCCCGTTAGGGGTTCTTGACACATTAGTTTCCACCAAAGGCTATACTTTATGTCATCATCACACTGGAACATTCCACAGTGAACAGTGAGTAGCCTTTGAGGATTCCTCTGAAGTGCTGTTTTATGGGTGAAACAATTCCCTGTTCGTTGGGTGCTCTCCACATGCCAGTGCCAATGCCAGTGCCACACTTGGTCCCCACTCAGGCCGTGGGCCAGAAGACCGGGTGGAGGATGGTGTGGCATTTACAGAAGAGCAGATGGAGGCTGGAGGTGCTACTGTCTGGGTACAAGACAGCTGTGCCCGCCCCAGAAGCCAGGACTCACCCGTAGCACTGATACTTGGTGTCACTCGGCGGGGTGGGTCCCCTGGGGTTTCCTTCCTCTGAGAGCTGGTAAAGCACGGGGGGGGGGGGGGCACATAGCTGACGTGACAACAGTTTGAGTCCCCTTTCCCTCGGAGCCTGTCACTCTTCAGACAGACCAGGGCCTGCTCACTTCCCTCTGCCCTCACTCATGTGTGTTCAGTGTGCGCTGCCCCGTGCTGGTCATGTTGCCTTGGTTGTCTGGGGAGCTCGGGGAAAATGTGTTCCCCAGGCTCCCCCACACTGCCAGCACCCCAGCCTGCCATGCTGCTTTGCCCCATCTGGTCTGTTCCCAAGTCTCTTGCCGTAGTTACCACCAGCAGTGCGTTGATTCACCTGCCTTTCCTGGGTGGTAACACTTCAGTTCCTGCTGGTGGTGCACCCTCACTATCATTCATCCCTCACTCTTTCCCCTATTTTCCTGGGTGGTCCCCACCTTCACCCTGGCCTTGTACTCTGCAGCCTTTCCTTGTCTTCTGTCATCTGCCCGTCATTTTCTGCTCAGGGGGTCTGCACTGCCTGTGCTCTCTGCCTCCGTGTGGCAGTTAAAACAGAATACACGGGATGATGCTGGTCTCGCCTTCTCAGCCCTCCTGCAGGATGTCAACTCCCACCCACCCTAAGCCCTGGCTTCCATTGGTCCTGCCTGACCTACCTCTGCCAGTTCCTTCCCGACCTCCCCTCATTTTTTTTTTTTAAAGATTTTATTTATTTATCTGAGAGAGAGAGGGATCACAAGTAGGCAGAGAGGCAGGCAGAGGAGGAGGGGAAAGCAGGCTCCCCACTGAGCAGGGATTCCCGATGTGGGGCTCCATCCCAGGACCCTGAGATCATGACTTGAGCTGAAGGCAGAGGCTTAACCCATTGAGCCACCCAGCACCTCCTGACCTCCCCTCTTGAAACCCACCACACCCTGGCCACTCTGGGTTCCTTGCTGTCATGCTCTGGTACTGACTGCTTGCTTTGGTCCCCCTGGTCCACGGTGGGGCCTTGAGAGTCCCCATGCTGCCTGCATTCTCTTGATGCCGGCAGCTGGACTGTTTCCTGCTCTGTGTCAGCCTTGTGTCAGTGGGTGGGCCTGGGGCCAGACTCATCTCTCTCACCTTGGTCTGCCTCTACTACTGCTGTTGACAGGCCACACTGGGTCTTTTCCTGAGGACAAGTGCCAGCGACATTAGAGAGCTAACTCTAGGGCCTCGTTGCCTTGGGGAGTTTTGGAATGGTAGCAGCTCTCAGGAGGAGGAGGGGATGTCTGGAGGTACACAGAGGCCTCTGGAGAGCTGTGGCAGGGCTGAGCTGGAGGAATCCACTGTCCTGTAGGGGAGGTCCCCCAGCTCCTTCCTGTTTAAGCCATACTCAGGTAGGTTTATAGCTCTTGCAGCTGAAAGCAAAATATCTCATAAAATACCCAGTGAACTAAATGAGAACATGGGTGTTCAGTAGGTTATGTCACTTGCATTCAGTTTCACAGCACGCAGGTGGCTGAGATGGGACCAAACTCTAGGCCTGTTGACACCAAACTCCACATTGTTTTCAGGGAGCCACATGCCCTCTTTTGCTTAATTGATGAGCTTCATTTAAGGTGTATAATGAGCACCAGCTATAAGTCATGCCCTGTTCTAGGTGCCAGGGACACAGAGGCAAGGCAAGCAGACCCCTTGGCTTCCTGGGGCTGACTGTCTACCAGGTATGTAGTTGGTGATCTCCACTTACTATGAGCCAGGTTCTGTTCTAAGCACTTGACATGTATGAAGAGTAATATTATAATCCCCATTTTTTTTTTCTTTTTAAGAAAGAGAGAGAGGAGTGTAAATGTTGGGGGTGGGAGGGGCAGAGGAAGAGGGGGGAAGGGGAATCTTAATCAGGCTCCATGCTCAGCGCAGATCCTGATGTGGGGCTCAATCTCACAACCCTGAGATTGTGCTCTGAGCTGAGAATGAGTCGGATGCTTAACCAGCCGAGCCACCCAGATGCCCCAGTAATGCCCATTTTAAAGCAAAGGAAGTTGGGGGTACTGGCAACCCCTGCACTCTGCCTGTAGTATACGGCAAGCCAGGCTGTGACCCTTCTTTGCCCTTGTCTTCATTGCTAGAAGAGATGCAGGGTCCTTGAGGCCATCTGTTTGCCAAATTAAAGGGAAACTGGTTCTGACAGAGGTCCAGCTCCTAGGTGGTTTAGCAGCAAGCTGCCTTTACATTTTGACTTTGGTGGTTGAGGAAGTCAGAAGGCTCCAACACAATAACTCAGCCTTAATTAGCTGGGAGCGAGGCTGGCTGATAAACCTGTGTTGATTGGGGAGGGAATCCTTGCGATATAGCCCCCCCCACCCTCTCGGGGCCTGTTGACTGTGATTTCCATCTCACACCCATGTGATAGCAGGGCCAGACATGGCCACCTCTGAAGTAGCAAGTGGCTCGGGTCAGCAGGGAGGGATAAAGAAGCTGGGAGGATGACTGTTCCTGTGGTGCTGGCAGCTGACAGTGGTTTCTCTGTGGGACGCTGATGAGAATACAGCTGTCACTGGCTTGTTCAGAGCTAAGGGGATCACTCGGGGTGGAGGGTGCAAAGTGAAGGCTCCAATAGGTGACCCATATCTGTCCTATTGACATGACATCTGTCCAGATGTTTAAAAAGAAATGTGAATGTCATTAGGTGGGTCTTGTCCTCTCCAGTGTGGCTGCAGTTTCTACTGTGCCCGGCTGTCTGGTACTTTGTTACTTCTCTTGTTGTGCTACCCGCCTGGTCTTTCACGGTGTTTCGGTTTGCGAGCTGTGTGGTAGTGTGCATGTGCAGCTGGTTTATCCTGACATTATGCAGTTTGAGCACGGACCTCTTCAGGACAGAGAAAATCCTTTATTTGCTCTGGATTTAATCATGAGTCGGGGAGTTTGTGGTCTAGATATTCCCATGCCCCCCGCCTTAGCCCCCTCGGAACTTTCTAAGATTCACTGTGAGAGGTACAGGCTGGCCATAGAATAGTTATCCAGCCCCTGGCAGCGTCTGTGTGCCCAGAGCTGGCTGTGGAAGGTTGGTTTATATAGTGGTTATAACACTAGAGCCTGTACGGCTTGGACAGTGTTTCTTTGCATTATGGACACCATCATCAGTTAATTAAAAAACAAACAAACAAAGAAAAAACCAAAAGTACTCTATTTCATTGTTTGTTTGTAGATCATATGTTCATGGGACCTGTAGTGGTTTACATTCTCCTTGACATGCATCTCCCTGTTAATTTGAAAGCTGTTGACATCCCACACGATTCCATATGCATTACTGATTCTTCTTCTTTTCTTTCTTTCTCATTTGTTTCCTTAAAAGAAAAATCCAACTGCTTTCTTGCCTTGAGATGTAAATTCCAAGTTTTGGCTGCCTTGGATTCCAAGTTTTCTGAGAGAAGGCTTAAATTTATTAGGTTAGTTCACAATGTTCTCACAGAGAACTTCGAGGCATGGAACCATATGTGGTTGGGGTTGTATTAAGATAAATAATGTAAGAGAATCAGCATTTCATTGTTCACAGAAACTTGGGCTATGCCTGTCGCTTCAGTAATTATCACAGATGCTTTACAAGTGTGGTCCGTGGTGGGACGGGACAGGGTTGGAGTGAAAGGTCAGATTAATGTTTCCACAGTTTCATACTCTGTTGATGGCACCTCTAAGTCAGTTCAGAATCAGATGGGCACTGTGGGCCCTGCAGGAACCCCTGAGAAGCCTGCTTTAATTGGGAATTATTCCCATCACCCTCCCAGGGTCTGGCTTTTCACCAGGATTTAAGAATAGAAAGTAAAGAACAGGTTGGTTGACAAATAGGCCTTTGCTTGAGATTGAATCTTAGCGGTGGGGGGAGGCTTGTTTTGGCTAAGTCACTGGCGATACTCAGATTTTCTATATTTACCTTTAAAGAAGGGACACAAAATGGAGAGGGTCTCTTTTTTTTTTTTTTAAGATTTTTTATTTATTTATTTGACAGAGAGAGCGAGCACAGGCAGACAGAGTGGCAGGCAGAGGCAGAGGGAGAAGCAGGCTCCCCGCTGAGCAAGGAGCCCGATGTGGGACTCGATCCCAGGACGCTGGGATCATGGCCTGAGCCGAAGGCAGCTGCTTAACCAACTGAGCCACCCAGGCGTCCCAAGGGTCTCTTTTTAAAATAAAAATGATCAGGGCGCCTGGGTGGCTCAGTGGGTTAAAGCTTCTGCCTTCAGCTCAGGTCATGATCTCAGGGTCCTGGGATTGAGCCCCGCATCGGGCTCTCTGCTCAGTGGGGAGCCTGCTTCCTCCTCTCTGCCTGCCTGTAATCTCTGTCAAAATAAATAAATAAAACCTTTAAAAAAATAAATAAAAATCATGCTTTCTTAGTGCCTAACTTGGAACATGTTCATGATTTTATGTGTGTGTGTGTAATTTGTCTATAGATACACACATTTATTATACATACATGTACAAACACATACACAGACACTGATGTAAATGTAAGCTGCTGGCAGCAGAAGGCAATTTCGCACAGTTCACTGCAGAACATTGATTTCCAGATGTTTGGATTTCATGAACTAGGAATATTAAAAAAAAAAGAGAGAAATTGGGGGTGCTGTCCAGCATGGAGTGCCAACTCTGTGTTTACTGAGATCATTAACAAATTTCTTTAGTGATGGCTGTTAGCTAGACTTACCATGGTGATCAGTTTGCAGTATATACAAATACCAAATCATTACGTGTACACCTGAAACTCCTATAATACATGATGATTATATCTAGCTCAATAAAAAGTTTTTTAAAAATTGTATTAAAATACACATGAAATTTATCATCCTAACCATTTTTAAGTGTGCAGTTCAGTAACATTAAGTACATTCACATTGTGCCATCCAAGATCATTTTTGGAAAAAAAAAAAAAAAGAGCAAGACAGAAGGACCCCCATCTACTGTCCTCCTCATTTCATAAAGAAAAGGAGCATTTTAACAACAAAAGGGGAATGAGAATGGTAGGCTGTCGCCTTAAATGCAAGAAATTGCTCTCTTATCTGTGGCAGAATAGTACAGAGAAATAATGCCACCAAGTACACAGTTCAGTAGCTGATACTTTCTCCAGACTTTGTTGGTGAAGGGAGCTATGTATGTGTTGGTTTACATCATGGTGCGAGTATCGTATTGTCAGGGGTCCAAGTGCCAGTAGCAAGCAATCCACAGTCTATACCTGGTTGTGTTTTTATAAAAGTAAAAGTTGAGGGCACCTGGGTGGCTCAGTGGGTTAAGCTTCTGCCTTTGGCTCAGGTCATGATCTCAGGGTCCTGGGATGGAGCCCCACATCAGGCTCTCTGCTCAGCAAGGAGTCTGCTTCCTTCTCTCTCTCCGCCTGCCTCTCTGCCTACTTGTGACCTCTCTTTCTCTGTGTCAAATAAATAAATAAACTTAAAAAAAAGAAGAAGTAAAAGTTGACAGTTCTGGTGTAAGCCCATGTATATTCATTCCACTGTGATCCCATTCTCTTCTCTGTCTCCTCAAATTTAACTACCGTACTGAAGTTGGCTTGTATTCTGGTCAGACCATATTGGCGAAAGCCCATTAGTAAAGTATAGGGTTGTTTTGTGTAAATGGAATCCTGCCCCATGTAGCCTTCTGAAACTTCATTTGGGTCGCATAACATGATCTGTTTTGATATAACTAGATCTGCTTTACAATATTGCTTTATTTGACTATATACTGCATTACATTTATCTGTCCTGTGAGTGGACATTTAGGTTGTGTCTGGGTTTTTGCTGATATAAACAATAGTGCAGTGCTCATTCCTGTGAGCCTTTCCTATGCACATGAATGGGAATTTATCCAGGGAAGTTACTTGGGAGGAGAGTTGGTGCGTCAGTGGTGAAGTGATGTCTTCATTCGCAAAGTCTAATTAGTGTGTTACTCAACCTCATTGTTTACTACAGCTTTTCAGGGAAATGGGGGAGTGGAAAAGATAACATTATAAGTCAGCCATTAGTAAATTTGGTTTTCTGGACCAAACTGAGAGTTGCTGATTGTTGATCTGTCTAAAGATTCAGTTCAAAGTCTGTCTATAATCCAGAGATGACATGGCAGGTTAGTTATAGTGTTTTCTTTGTATGCTTGGGTGTGGGACAGTGACTGGCAGGCAGAAGCCAGCTCTTCATTAAGTTTCCCTCTTTTGATGCGAACTATAAAATGTTTGTAGTCTTGGTCTGGGAGGCACATGAAACTGGGCGTTGCTGTCTCTCATTACAGATGGCTTTTTTTGGTCTAAGAAAATCCTGTGGGCCCAAACTTGGCCAATGTGCTCTGACAAGTTTCTCAGTAGGCCTTTCTCAAGTGGTCTTGCTGTTGCTCAGGGTGTCCGATGATCTGTTTCTTTTGACTGTCTAGTCTGTTGTTTCCTTCAACACATTGGGGAGACTACCCAGGGGGGAAGTGGACCCAGGTTCCTCTGGAGTCAGATGCCAGAGTCATGTCCCCCAGCTGGCCCAAAGGAGGTCTGAGAGGGTTCCTGGGACCAGCATACCTGTGTAGCCCCCATGAGGCCTTACTCTGAGCACTTAGGGTTTTGGCTGTGGGTAAGTTCAGTCTCAGAGAACAAACAGAACTGAGATGATGTCTAAAATTGCTTAACATCTTTTATTCAGAGCCTTCTTTCCTACCTTCAGCACATAGAGGAGTGTGTTGATCACTCTTTAGAAAAGAGTAAGTAGGAAGACGACTTGATTAGAAAAAGCTATAGAGACATCAGAGGAAAAAAAATAACAGAATAAAAGCTTTTTCACTTATAGGGCTCTTCTCAGGCTGTCAGTGAAGCCTGTTGGTTGACCATTTTCAAAGAGCACATGGCAAGATGAGTTATGGGTGGAGAAAAGTCCAGAGAGATCTCACGTGTGACTAATCTGTGTTAACAATTTAGGTGCCCAACCGACGGACATTTTGCAGACCATTTGGCACATCTGAAACCCTGTGGCACACCAGTTTATCAGACAGAAGCATGTTTAGTGGTTGCTGCGTGTGAAGTAACCGGTGTTTTGGATAGACAGGTACATATTTATGTTTGTAAAACAAGTCTTTTTACTTTTTATAATCAGCTGTCAAAGCTTGAAAAACAGCAGCAGAGGAAAGAAAAGACCAGAGCCAAGGGGCCTTCTGAATCAAGCAAAGAGAGAAATGCCCCCCGAAAAGAAGACCGCAGTGCCAGCAGTGGGGCGGAGGGCGACGTGTCTTCTGAGCGGGAACCATAGACTTAGGAATGGAACTCAGGTAGGAGCCTCCCCTCCCTGCAAATGTCTTCTCACATTTTGGGCAAATGGTAAAAATGGAGAACAGAATGGCTTTTGAGGCAGAATTCGTTTTATGGACATTCCCCCATACCTTCCTGGAAAAGTGGAGGTGTGGACGGGGAACCCTTGGGCCTGGGGTCTTCTCCTTCCTCACTTGCCTGTGTTGGCCGATAGCTGCTGCTACTGTGAGCATTTCCAACATGTTCAAAGATGTGTGATACAGGCTGGGAGCCTCACCCTCACCTTCCTCACCACTGCTCCCTCTCTCCACTCCTGCTCTCAGCAGTTCCACTGGGGACCACAGTCGCCTGCAGCCCGCTCCTCTCAGAGCTGCCCGCCTCATGTTCTTCATCCTTCAGTTCATCCTGCCTGGCACCGACTATGCTCCCAGTTTCCCTTTCCTAAAACTGGGCTGCATTCTCGTCCCTTCCACATCCAGTAATGTCTCTTAAGTCCACCTCCCTGCCTGAAGGTCAGAGATGTCTAAAACTTGATCCAGCCATCTGAAGGCCTTTGCTCAAGCTCATTCCCCCAGCGAGCACATTATTAAGAGCCCTTTACTTGTGAGAGTTTGCAAGTTCAGGGAGAAGCATAGAAATAATCAGCAATGTGGTTTGCTGTGGAGGGAATGTGAGGGGATAGAGAGGGAAGTTGGGGAAGTTTCACAGACGGGAGGACCCCTGAACCAGACCTCAGAGGACATATGGAAATGGGCAGATGAGGGGCAAGGGTGGGACTGCCTTAGCCAGGAGAAGAGCAGATACAAACACTGTTGGATGTGGGAAAAGAACAGAGAGTTTTGGAACAGAGGTGGGAACGAGTGGCTGAAGCACTGGGGACTGTTTGGGTTGGGTTGTCTAGGGAGCTTCTGTAAAATTAGAGAAGGAGGAGTGTCCTGGTTCATAGGGCCTGGTGTGCAACTGGGCAATTTGGATTTCATTCTGGGATGGCAGGAAACTTCTGAAATGGTTCAAATGTATAGGTGACATAATCAGGTCCAGAGTTTACGGAGATCATGCCAGCACCTGAGGAGAGTGAGGCGGGAACCAGTAGGCCAGTTAGGAGGGAGTAGCAGAAATCAAGAGAGGATCGAGGTCTGGCCATACATTTTGGAACCTTCAGCTTATATATTGTCTTTGATTCAAACCAAGTCAACATACAGGTGCGTCCTGGAGGTGTTGAGCGGTGAGAGAGGACAACATTCATAAGATGGTCTTCTGCCTTCTCTTTCCCTTCCGAAAGGGAAGTCCATCTGTGAAATGACCTTTGGGATGCGCACTACCAGACACTGAGCTCTATTACAGAGTCCACAGTGATACTCGGGTGCAGGGGAGCTGGTTTACACACACAGACAGACCAAAGGCACAGGTCAAAGAGCTCAGAAAGGCTCAGTGAGTCGTGGACTCACTGGTAGGTTTTTTTTTTTTTTTTTTTAAGATTTTGTTTATTTATTGGGGAGAGAGAGAGAGATCACAAGTAGGCAGAGCAGCTGGCAGAGAGAGAGGGGGAAGCAGGCTCCCCGCTGAGCAGAGGTTTGATTCGGGGTTTGATCCCAGGACCCTGAGATCATGAGCTGAGCTGAAGGCAGAGGCTTAACCCACTGAGCTACCCAGGCGCCCCCTCACTGGTCATTTTAAGGGGTGGGAGGCACTGGATAATCAATCCTGTAATGTCCACTTGACTTTTCTCCTAATCACTATGTTTCCTTCCCTATTTCTATTGGGGGGTGGTTGTGACAGAACTGTGGTCACTGGTCTTGGCTGATTTTTCTCACACTCACATGAAAGTGAAACAGAAATCAGAGGGAACCTCCCCCCACCCCCTTTTCTTGGTCTGGACCTCAAGACATGGGTTTTTATTCATGAACTAAAACAGTTGGTGTTGGTTAGGGAGAAGCTTCCGAAAAGTGCTATGTGTAATCTAAATAATGTTAAATATTCATGAATACACAGTAACATTTACATGTGTAATTTGTGGCCTTTATATCACATAAAACTTCCATTGCCATCCCTTCAGAACTTTGTGGTGATTTGCTCATATCAGTGGTCAGTTTTGTCATCACAAATCCTGCTGGCGCCTCTGACTTATGGGCTGGACAGAAAGCCTCAGTCCGAGGGGTGGAACACGGGATAGCTCTTGAAGTTCCTTTTACAAGTACACTTGCTCTGTGGGTCCAGCAACAGCTCAGAAACTCACTAGTTCTCATTTCCCTCTGGCCAATTTCTGTGTGACAGTAAGTTGTGTCATTTTTGCTTCCTTGGTTTTTCTTCATTAACTAAAAGAATAAAACTCCTCCCTGTCACTAGTGCTGTTGTAAAGGCAGGCAGGTAAAGGCATAGTGCTGGCTAACTGTCCTAGCAGGATGGGGTGGGAGGGGAGGTCCGTCCTTGCCTCCTGCAATGTGTCTGTGGCACCTCTGCTTAAGCCTTCCCTGCCCCTTGGGGATCATGCTGGAGAGAACACCCTGTATCCACTCCTACTGCCTGAACCAAGGATGAAGGACTGGCCGATCTGATGGCCAGGGAATGACAGTCATTATAGTGGGTGATTCCTTGGTTCAGAAGCAAAATCCAGACCCGATGTTTTCTATTTCTCCTTGGACGGAGGGCAGTTGGCTAGGCTGCATGATGTTTTGCTCTCTTGGCCCTCCTCTGACACGGCACCATGTGTTTTCCCTTCAGTTTTAAGATTATATAAATAATAGCCTCTTCCCCAGTGAGTATTGGGACTTTTCAATAAATTTTTAAAAATTGAATTTTCATACTCTCATGCTGAACCCAGTGAATAGATAAGGAATAAATACATATTCATCTGCCAGTAACCAAACCCAGCTTAACAATGTAAACACACAAGAACACACAAATTTTAATGTGTCTTGGACCTTGTATTTTCAAAATGGCTTTAAAAAATTTTTGTCACCTAGTTGATTTCTTTCTTGATTATATTATCTACCTGCTAATTTTATATTTTTGTATTATTAAAAGTATTTGTATTATTGTATAATGGTATTATTGTGTAATTAAAATTAATAATTTTTGTATTTTTAAAATTTGATGTTTTAATTTTTGATGTAATTGTTCCTGTTCAGTACTTTGTTTCTAGAATTGTTGTTTTTCTTCTCTTCGATCTCCTGTTGGATTTGTAGGTGTTCGGAATGGTTTGATAGGCTATCTAGCTGATCTCCTGCTGGCTGATGTCTCAGCCTGCTACTTCTCCGCCATCTTGACTCCTCCCTCCTGTTCAGTACTTTGAATCTTTGTTTTATTTATTGGGGGGTACTGAATTCTACTCTCTATATCAGTGCAAAACATAAGTCTCTATTTGTGTTAGATTTTGGCCTCCGAGTAGTCCCAGTAGATTAGTTTTAGTTAGTTAGATGAGAATAATTCCAGTAGAAAGGTATCCTAGGCCCTAGTATCCTGTGGCCAGTGGGCAGCTTGGGAGTGATTTTGCCATTTATTTTATTTTATTTTTATTTTTATTATTTTATTTTATTTATTTATTTTTTAAAGATTTTATTTATCTATTTGACAGACAGATCACAAGTAGGCAGAGAGGCAGGCAGAGAGAGGGAGAGGAAGAAGCAGGCTCCCTGCCGAGCAGAGAGCCCTACGCGGGGCTGGATCCCAGGACCCTGAGATCATGACCTGAGCCGAAGGCAGAGGCTTTAACCCACTGAACCACCCAGGAGCCCCAATTTTGCCATTTCTTTGTGCACGAGAAACACTAGAAAGCCCATGCACATAGGGAGGGACAGTGACTTTGTGTCTCAGAACATCCTGGAGGACATCCTTCACAATAGGCACACAGTAAGATGGGGAAGAGGTGAAAGTGCGCATTGCTTTCCAACATCTCCCAAAGTTCAAGAGGTGAAATTTCTCATAGACTTGCAGGTATTTATTTTTTGCTTTTCTAAAATCAGTGGAAAAGTTTAAAACCTGTAATCATATTTAATTCTCAAGTTATTACAAATTGGGTAGTATAGAACTTGGGATAAATCATGCTACAGTTGACCCTTGAACAGCATGGGTTTGAACTCTGTAGATCCCCTTATCACGGATTTCTTTCAGTATATATATGTTGGAAGACTTTTTGGAGATTTGCAACAATTTGAAAAAGTCCACAGAAACCTGTAGCCTAGAAATACAAAAAAAAAAACCCAAAACCTTAAAAAGTTAGGCATGTTGTGAATGCACAAATGTCACTACCATAAAATACACATAAACCTATTATAAAAAGTTAAAATTTATCAAAACTTAGATACAGAAATACTTAACACACCATATGTGGCACCATGTACAGTGGAGAGACATGTAAACAAGCGTGAAGATGCAGTATTAAATGGTAACTGCATAAAATTAACTACAGCACATGCTATATACAGCACATGCTATATACTGCCATAATAATTTCCTAAGCACCTCCTGTTGCTGTTGTGGTGAGCTCAGGCATTGTGAGTTATCTGTTCAGATGTTGTGTGATGCTCATCATCTCCGCATGAGCAATTTATCTCTGCAGTAAATTGTGGATCGTGGTAAAAAGTGATCTCTTGCAGTTCTTGCATATTTTTCATCATGTTTAGTGCAATATCCTCACCTTTGAATAACACCGTGGGACCCATCCCAGGTGCCACTAGTGGTGTTGGAAGTGCTTCCCAGAAGCAGAGAAAAGTCATGACACCTCTAGAAAAGGTTGAATTGCTTGATATGTACCACTATGGTCTGAAGCTGCAGTGCCCACCATCTCAGAGTAAATGAATCCAGCATAAGGAATATTGTAAAAAAGAAAAGGAAGAAAAGGAATTTCATGAAGCCATTGCTGCAGCTATGCCTATAGGCCCGGAAACCTTGCACTTCTTGCAAAATACCCTTTCATCTCATATAGGAAATGCAGCTTTTGTGTGGGTGCAGGATTGCTATAAGAAAGGCGTACCTATAGACTCAAAGATGATTTGAGAAAAGAAAAGGTGAAACCATTATGTGACTACTTAAAGCAAAAGGAAGGTGAAGTATCTAAAACTGGAGAACTGAATGCCAGCAAAGGATGGTTTGATAATTTTAGAGAGGTTTGGCTTTACAAATATCAAGGTAACAGGAGAAGCAGCTTTTGCTGACCAAGAGGCAGCAGAGGAGTCCCCAGACACCATTGGGAAGATCACCAAGGAGAAAGGATATCTGTCTGAACAGGTTCATTTTCTGGAAGAAAATGCCCCAGAGGACATTTTTTAGTAAGGAAGAGAAACAAGTATCAGGATTTAAGGCAGGAAGGGAGAGGCTAACTGCTGTTCTCTGCAAATGCAGTTGAGTTTATGATCAGGACTGCCCTTATTTATAAAGCTGCTAACCATCCCTCCCCGCCCCTCCCAGCCTTGAAGGGAAAAGATAATCAGCTGCTGTCTTTTGGTTGCATAACAAGAAGGTCTGGACAATGAGAACCCTTTTGCTGGATTGGTTCCATTGATGCTTTGTTCCTGAAGTTAGGGAGTAATTTGTCAGGAGGGAATGCCTTTTAAAGTTCTTTTGGTACTAGACAATGCCCTGGCTACAGAACCCCATGCAGAACCCCATGAGTTCTATACTGAAGGTGTCAAAGTGGTCTGTGGTCTCCAAACACATGGTCTCTAATTCAGGCTCTAGATCAGGGGATCATGAGGACCTTGAAGGCTCATCACACACAGAGTCTGTGCTCTGGAAGAGAACCCCGACAGAACATCAGGAAGGTCTGGAAGGATTATTCCATTGAAGATGCCACTGTTGTTATAGAAGATGCTGTGAAAGCTATCAAGCCTGAAACAGTAAGTCACTGCTGGAGAAAACTCTGTCCAGATGTTGTACATGACTTCACAGCATGTACAGCATAGTCAGTCACGGAAATCATGAAAGAGATTGTGGATATGGTTTTAAAAAAAGAAAAGGTGAGTTGAGGGGGTGAAGTTCATGATATGGATCTTGGAGAAATTCAAGAGCTAATGGGCACCACAGAGGAATTAGCAGAAGACAACTTGAAGAAGATGAGTGCTTCCACACCAGTGTCAGGCAATGGGGAGGAAGAACTAGAAGCAGCAGTGGCAGAAAACTATTGTCCTGGCAGAAGGGTTCCAGACATTACCGACTGCTTTCGTCTTCTTTCATGATACGAACGCTGAAACTGAGCAAAGGTAGAGGAAGGATTGGTGCCACAGAGAAGCATTTTTGGAGAAAAGAGAAAGCAAAAATGTCAGAAATGATGAGATTTTGTGTTTCCATAAAGTTACACAGAGTGTGCCTGCCTCTCCTGCTTCCCCTTCCTCTCCCTTCTGCTCCTCCTCTGTTCTGTCTTGCCGGGACAGCAAGACCAGCCTTTCCTCTTCCCCCACCGCCTGCTCATTTTGGGGACGGCGAGGATGGAGACCTTACTGATGATGCACTTCTACTTTACTGAATAGTAAATAATCATTCTGCTGTACAGTTAGTAAACTCATGGGTTGTGTATGTGTGATTCTTATGTGAAAACCTAGCAATTGTACAGCCAGGACTGCGTGAGACATTTTGTGTCATCGTCATCATTGCCCATATATTCATCGTGTGCAAGATGCATATGGAAACGGGGAGCTTATCCTTAGACAGGTGGAAGGTGAGTGAAATTGATGACACGTTTTTTCTCTTACTGTTTTATAACCTTGCTTTCAAAGAATTACCATACAGTGCGCCTCTCTGTCTTAGAACTGGACAAAGTGCATACTGGCCTATCATCAGAGGTACGTGGTTCTTAAAATAACGTTAACAATGTTTACAGTGCTGTATTATGAATGCAATTGTGAAACTGTATGCCAGAAAAATTGTATAATGATTCATTCATTAGCCCATAGGCCAGGCTACCGTAAAGCAATCCTGTTGCTGCCTCTTTGTTATCAACGCACTTAACATTACACTTGTAAATAAATATGAATTTCTTTTTCACACTATCTTTTCATTTTTGGTGTCTGGAGTTAGTAATATGGATAATGCATACAGTGTTTTGTGTCCTGTAGGACGATGACGCAGGTATTGACAGTTCATTTTGCAAACAGATGAAAGCGTCTGGTGCCAATAGATACAGGACAGGACTGGGGATGTACTTTCTCCTCATGATTTTCTTAATAATGTTTTTTTCTCTCATTTACTTGACTGTAAGAACACAGTGCATAATATGTGTGACGTACAGAAAATGTGTTGTTTATTTCAGTAAGGCTTTGGTCAGCACTGTTGTTAGTAGTTACGTCTTTGAGGAGTCAAAAGTTCTATGGATTTTCAGCTGTGTAGGGGTTGGTGCTCCTAACCTCCATATTATTCGAGAGTCAAAAACTAGCCACTGAAGGGACACCAGGGTGGGGGAAGCAAACTCAAGGGAACTGCCGCCCTGTTATCATTATGGCCCTGGGGAGGAGGTGGGAGAGAAGGTGGATGAGCAGGAATGATGTATTGGGGAGACCCTGTCTGGCAGGAGGGAAGGTGAAGGAAAGCTTCAGGTTAGGAGAGGGACGGATGGAGAAGCCCAGGGCCACGCCTGGTCTTCTGGCTCCAGGCTAGAGTCCTTGGGCTGGTGGTTGGGTTGACAGGGAAGCTGGATGCCTAGGGGCCTGTGTTCTGGTCCCCGGTGAGAGTCCTGGCAGGAGACTGTTGTGAGGGATGGCTGTAGGTCTCTGCGAGACTATTGCAGCTGAGTAGAAGGGGCAGCAAGACGTGATGAGGCAACAAGATGCAGCAGGGGTCAGTTGAGGGTCTCACCTGCCCCATGAGGCGTGTCGAAGAGAGGGTATGGGGGTCTGCTGAACTGACTATGGGTCCTAGTGGAAGGAGTGAGCCTGCCCCAGAGGCTGAGAGAGCCAGGAGGGTCGTGACCTTAGCTCTCCACAGCACAGCTGCTCTGCAACTCTGCGGGTCTCAACTACCATCTCCATGTGGCTCCAAGGATGGGATGTGAGGGGTCTGTAGTGCTAGTGAGGTCAGGAATGGAAATAAGGTCAAGTCAGGCAGGGGAAGTGCTGCTCAGTGGTGTCCCTGGGGCTCAGCACCAGGTGCAGAACCACACCCATCACCCATGCACAGAGGCCTTTTGAGGACTCAGCTGTTCTAACACCCAGGTGAACAGAATTACTGTGGATTCTAGATTGTGCTGCTGCTACCCAGCGGGATGGAGGCTTGTGAGGACTTTTGGATGGGCCCATGAAAATACAGAAGCCACATTTTCCTCACATGTTTATGGAGCACTGTCTAGCTTTTTGACTGAGTGCAGGAGGCAAACCATTTGCTGATTGGCAGTTTAAGGTGGGTGTCCAGTTAGAAGTCTAACTGGACGTGGCAGCGGAGGCCTGGTGGCTGGTGCTGACATCCAGACAAGGACAGACGTGAAGGGTCCTTGGAGACCCCACTGCTGCAGCCAGCCAAGGGCCAGGGATGAGCTGGGCTACCCCCACCTCTGGGATGATAGACATGTGCTCATATTTGAAGGCCATAAAGATGGCCAGCAGTAAATGACAGCTGCTCCTCCAATTACATATTTGGGTTTTTTGTTGCCCATGGGCTTTTGTTGCCCCATCTGCTAAAATTTGTCATCCCAGTAGACCCATGAAAACATCACCAAATATTCAGATATCTCTAAGAGCTGAATTAAATAGTGACAGAAGGTGACCTTGGCACTGACTATGCTGCACAGAAAAACAGCAGCTCCACCCCTGCCTCAGTGAGGGGAGCTGCAGTTTTCATTTGCTTTTCTTTACAAACAGAAGGAGCCCTGGGGAGCCTCACAGGACCTAAGGGAGCAGCTTTGAGTTTCCAAGGCATGAGAGAGAAAGAAAAGGCAAAAGAAAATGGAGTGAGAGATTGCATAAGCTCGGACAAGTTTTCTTTGAAAATGAGTCAGAAGCCTTCAGAGGACACTCCCAGGGTGCTGACATTTCTCTATCACATTGCAGATGTTTCTTATTTTATCAAATGGACAGGGAAGTGCTAAAATGCACTTCTGTTTTTGTCCTCTGTCTCATTTCTTCAGGGTCACTCACCTTGTGCGGAGGGTTCAAGGTTTCCTCTGAGGCAGCAACTCCCCTTTCCCCCCTTTCTGGCCACAGCCAAAGACACGTGGCAGCATTTCACGAGGACTGCGTGCTCATTGCCTTTGAGTGCAAGGTCAAGTATTACCTCATTTGAGTATTTACTGTGCTGCCATCATTAGGGTGTGAGAGGAGCCCACTCTTGAGCAGCACCCCACATTTCTGTCCTCAAATGTCAACACACTTGAAACCAAGCAAGGAAAGTGTATTGGAAGCTGCCGTCTGTTTGCTTTTTCAACTTGACCTTTGTCTGAATAAAAGATGTATCTGGCTGAGCACATTTCTTCCTAATGAGCTAGAGCAGTTGTGTGTGTGTATTCAAGGATAGTTTTCACTGTTTTCTCCCCCACTTGTAGAAAGTAGAATCTCTTTCTGTTCCACGGCTTTCATTTTGCTTCCCTGTGTCAACATTCATTCCCAGTTCAGGTGCTGGTGCTTCATGTATAAAACTGTGCCTCTGAGGTGCTGTTTTCATTTTTTTAAACTTGAAAGTTTTTTTTAGTGGTTGCCCTAGATGTTGTAATACACACCTTAAAAAGAGACTTATTTATTTTTTTTTTGAGAGAAAGAGCTTGTGAGCGAGTGGGAGAAGGGACAGAGGGAGAAGGAGAGAGAATCCTCAAGCTGACTCCATGCTAAGCACAGAACCCAATGTGGGACTTGAACTCATGACCCTGAGAACAAGACCTGAGCTGAGATCAAGAGTTGGATGCTTAACCAACTGAGCCATATAGGTACCCTGCAAATCCAAGTTTCTGACCCATATCATGTTTCTTCTGCCTGAAAAACCTCTTTTAACATTTCTTACAGTGCAGATCTAAGAAAGTCTATTTCCTTCATTTTTGGAGGGTAATTTCAGTGGTACAGAATTGTATATTGGTGGGTTTTTTTCTTTTAATAGATTAAATATTTTATTGCACTCTCTTCTTGTTTGCGTTATTTCTTCTGAGAATCCCTTTGCAGTTTTCATCTTTGTTCCTCCATGGGTAAGGTGAGTTCACAGCTGTCCTCCATTCTTACTCCTTCCTCCTGTCCTCCCATCCCCTTCAGCTTCTTTGAAGATTTTCCCTTTGTTTGCTTACAGTTTGGATCATTCTTGGCCATTATTATCTCAAATACTTCTCTGTTCTCTTTCTTTCTCTTCTTGGTATTCCAGTTATGTGTATGTTATGCCTTTTGTAATTGCCCCACATCTCCTTTCTCCCCCCATTCTATTCTCTCTTTGCATTTCAGTTTGAAGTTTGTTTATTAACCACTTTTCAAGCCCACTGATTCTTTGTCTGTGTCCATTCTACTGATGAGCCCATCAGAGGCATTCTTTCTGTCTGTTACGGTGTTTTTTATTTCTAGCAGTGCTTTTTGGAGTTTCTGTATCTCTGTTGCATTACCCATCTGTTCTTTCATATTGTCTACTTTACACATTAGAGCCCTTAACATATTAATCGCAGCTATTTTCCCTTGTCTGATAATTCCAACATCTGTATCCCATTTTGAGTTTCACTCTGATGACTGCTTTGGGTCTTCTGAGCCTCTTGAACCTGTAAATGTTTGTCTTTCAATACATTTGGGAAATTTTAAGCAGTATTTCTTCAAAAATTATCTTCTGCTCCATTCTCTGTCTTCTAACCTGGAGGAGGTTACTGTTCCCAAACCTTAATGTTGTTCTGAGCTTTGTTATTATACAAGAGACTGAACTGCTTCCTCACTGATATAGAATCGGTACATTATGTTACTTTGCCAGCAGTAGGGTTGGATTTTCTACAGGTCTGGGCTTCCAGCTCTGTTTCATTTGTTAGAGAATTGGCAAGAACCTGGCCATAATTATTAATTCTGTCTATTGGCTGAAGTACTGAGCTAAGCTTTCAGATAACCTAGAAGTATGCCATTTAATACAGTAGGTGTTACCTGTGTGTGTATATTTAAGTGTAAATTAATTAAAATTAAACAATTTAAAATTCATTTCCACGGTCCCAGTGGCTACATTTGGCTAGTGGTTGCCATGTTGGATGGTGCTGACATAGAACCAGCCCATCTCTGCAGGAAGTTCAGTTGGACAAGTGAATGTTCTGAACCACTGTCAGTTCCATAAGACTGGCTCATGTACAAATATACATGAGCAATAGATAGTGTGGAAGTTAGGCCAAAAATAAAAACTAATTGCTGTCAGTTTCTTCCTTTAGTGCACCACACCAAGCTTTCCTGTCTCATTGCCTTCCTTCTTCCTTCCTTCCGTTTTCCCCTTCCTTCCTTCCTCCCTCCCTCCCTCCCCCCCTTCCTTTTTTTTTCTTCTTCCCTCCCTCCCATCCTTTCTCTCTTTTCTCCTCTTGTCTTCTCTTTTTGAGTAGGCTCCACACCCAGCATGGAGTCCAATGTAGGGGTCAAACTCTCAGCCCTGAGATTGAGACCTGAGCAGAAATCAAGATTCAGATGCTTAACCGACTGGGCCACCCAGGTGCCTAAGATTTTGTCTTAATCAGGAAATTGAGTCACTGTCCCCATGTTCTCATCACCAATTCAGGCCCATTTGCCCTCACGTAAAGGCAGAGATTCTTTACTTGACAATTCAGTGGAGGGCTCACTGGAATTCCTGCAAATGCTAAGTCAGATCAAATCCTTCTCTGATAATGTGGACTTCTCAGAGACTCATGTTTTCTCATAGAACAGCCTTTCTTTTCTAGGTAAGTAAAATCAGATTAGATTCCTAGCTGTAGCCTGAAATAAATACATAAAAGTTGGATTCTTTTGACAGTGGTTTGGAGAGCAGGTCTGTGGTCTGTGTATCTTAACTCAAGCACTTATATTTTGTGGTTTCTTGAATGGCCTGAAGCCAGAAGCAGATCAGCTGGAAATCAGCATCTTTGAGAGACTCCAACAGGCTGTTGAGGAATTCCTTTCTTCTGGTGCTGGACTATTCCCTACTGCCTCTGATGTTTGCAGGCAATAAAAGAGAACCCAAAGGTTCTTTCTATAAGGCTCTGAAATTGCAGTGCTACATTATCTCAGGCATGTACTGCTCCCTGTCAGGTGCCTCCAGCCTGTAGGTCATGTCTGCCCTCAGACAGCTCACCTGACTCACAGGGACATCAGAAAACTATACTATGCGAGCAGATGCCATCCCCTCAATGGCTCTCACAGGGAGGCACATTACCCTTCCTCCAGGATTTCTAAATGTCCACTCTTTTGTGCCAAATCATGTGTTTGTTCCCTTGCACATGACTTCTGCTTAGTGCTTGTGATGTGGCAGGTGGACCTCAAGGATAGCTCCCTCCCCGCCTCGTCTTTCATGCTTCAGGCCATGTGACCTACCGCTATGATCTCCAGCCACACCCATCTGACAGCATCCTGGCCCCTAGGTTCTTCCATGGGTATGTTTAAGGAAATGAGAAGGAACATTTGTTAAAGGTGAGATTGACAGTAAAAAGCAGTATCTGTTTGACCAACCCGTGTGGTGAGGCAGTGGTTTTTGGGTGGAACAATGTCTGTTGTTGGCCAGAAGGCTCTTGCCTGCAGCTTGGGAGCTCATCACTCGTGTTGTCACTGTTGATATTGGGATGAGGTGTGCTTCTTGGGTATCCCAGTATTAGAACAGTTCATTCTGAAGGAGTTCTTAGTTTAAACCCTTCAGATTAGGTGCTTTATGAAGTCCCTAGGCCTGAGTGGTTTACTATAAAATTTGAGAACCCCTGGGATGAAACCTCTCAGGATCCCTTCTAGTTCTGTGATTCTCTGGTAGAGAATTGGAATTTCTGAATTGTCTTTCTCATAAAATTTCTTTTGAAAGCCATTTTGTATTGCAGAATTAATGTTCATTCATCACAGAAAATTTTTTTAAAATTTTAGAATGCTCAAAGAAAATAAAAGTCACCTGCCATTTCATCGAAGATAATCATTATTAACATAATGCTTTTATAACATTTTCTCTAATCAGATAATTTCTATATCTCTTTCTCTAATTTTACATAAAGACAGACTATATATAATGTCATAAAATGTCACTGCTTTTATCATCTAATGGAATATTGTGAACATTTTCCAGGTCATTTATTCCTCTTTAGCAAACCTTATCATTTCCATCTGCACATCAAACGTTGGAAGCATAAATTTATTATCTCAAAGCTTTGAAACATGTAGAATATTTATTTGAAGTAAATGTAGAAGAATAATATACTAAAGCAAGATCCCAAAGCACATTTTAAAAGTTCAGAAACAAAGGTTTTAATCTGTACCAAGAAAATGAAGTTCCCCAAAGGTCATTGTGAGATCCAATTTCAAGATTTTAATTATTAGTATTGCAGATGAGGAAAGAGGCATTAATACACCTCAGGTGCTTAGATTTGGGTTAATATCTTGATTAAAATACAGGAGCATATGGATTTCTTTCCCTGACTTAAAAATGGGCGTGATACGGTCCCCAGAAATTATGTTGTGTAATCCCTATCCCTTTGTGTTCTTTGAGATCTCTTTTAGGAAGTAGTGCAGGACTGTGGCTGGTGGGTTTTAGAGCATGAGGGTAGGCCTTGGGGAAAATTTCAGTCCTTTGCGTGGGTCCATATACGACTGAAGAACATAGCTGCAATTAGGTTAGCTTTTCTAGTGTGGGCCTATGGGCCTCCATAACAAGCTGGGCGCAGGAATGGAAGACTCTTAATTCTGTGGCGGTATCTGCTCATAATATGGCCCTTTCCTAAGAATGCAACCTGTGCTGGGTGTGTCCAGAAGGATATTCACAGATGTGTGGTATCACTCTGCAACCTACTATTATCAGAAACTTTTGCTTGTACTGAAGTTCACCCAATTAGAATTTAGATCTGAGGGAATAGAAACTGTTGTGTTAAGTTTGGGGTTTAGTTAAATTCTTGGATGTCAGTTGCCTGCCTCACAAATCTTGGCAAGACTAGCTGGTTTTTCTTGTAGCCTCAGAATTATCGAGGGAAACTTGAGACACTGGGAGATTTTATACTGAAGAACCTACCATCCTTTGAGTAATATTAAAAATAACTCAAAAGCAAGTGTTTAGTTTATTCCCTGTTCCTATGCTTTATTTAGGTTCCCCTCTGCCTTCCTCATGATTGAAAGGATTTGGACATGAGACTTTTGTATATTTTTTCAAGGACTTTGTCTATTTCATCTGTGTTGTCTGATTTGTGGGAATAAAGTTGTTTGTGACATATCCTTTTTTATCCTTTTAATGTCTATAATAAAATGTACTGATGTTGCCTCTTTGATTCCTGATATTCATAACTTATGTCTTCTTTTTTCCTGGTAGGTCTGGCAAGAGGTTTATCAAGTTTATCGATCTTTCCAATTATTTATTTTTTCTTTCCATTTATTTTTTGTTTTTGTTTAAAATTTCATTAGTTCCTGTTCTAGTCTTCATTTTTCTTCTTCTGCTTGCTTTAGGTTTTATTCTGCTTTTATTCTTTTAGTTTCTTAATGGGGAAGTTCAGATTATTGATGTGATAGCTTTTTTCTTTTCTAATACAAGCTTTGATGTTATGAATTTCCCTCTACATACTGCCTTAGGTGCATATCACGGATGGTGATATGTTGCCTTTTCATTTACATTCGTTTTAAAATATTTTCTCATTTCTCTTTGAGAAGTGAGTTAATTCCCAGATATCTAGAATCTCTGAGCTCTAAGGATGAGGTTCTAATAAATTGGAGACTCTGGTGAGAAGTTGTTTGGATTTATACATGGCAACATGGCAGATTGTTCATCATAAAGTGAAACACTGTCATGCTGTTGTCATTGTATGAACTGAAAGGGTGTCTTCAGCTGTTTGTTTAGGCTGGGTTATATATATATTTTTAAAATAGGATTTGAAGATGTATTTTGGGACCTTCTCCTATAATGTGTTTTATCTTTGTTCTTTTAGTGCATTATCATTGGGTGGAACTGGATCCTGAAAAATTCATGAAAGATGCTGTGTACCTTCTCTGCTTTAAGAATTTGGAACTGAATCATGAAAAGGAAGACAGAAATAAGAAATTGGGACCCTGAGTAGCCCTGCAGAAACAAGGCAGAACAAAACAAAACAACACCACCAAAGGAACGATACCATTTTCTGTTGTTGCTATGGTCTTAGTGAAAGTGGGTGCTGGCGGTGCGGGGGCGTGCACCCCATGCACGTGGCAGCAGGGCATATCCCCATGCTCCCCCCATGCAAAGACTTTGCTGGTTCCTGTGGTTCCTTGGCTTGCTTTTGAAACAGGCTGGCCCCACATCATTTGTCATAGAGTCCTCCTTTTACATGTGTCTGTGATGGGTCTCAACTGCATTCACACTGTCCATGTTCTTCCCAACACTGGCTAAGCCAGGGCACGGGTTAACGTGTAAAGAGAACAAACATTGGTGATAATGTATTATGTAAGACCTTTGCATCTTGTAAATTTTCTCATTTTTCTAAAAAGAAATAATAAAATCCTAAACCCCAACAAACCACTTTATTATTAAACAAATCCTGCTGTGTTTGTGCTTAATGATTTTGTCTGTAGAAATACAATACATCTGATCCCACTCTGTGTATAATCTATATTTCTTTTCAAATAACCCCCCTCCAAGAGGCCTTCCCTCATTACCTACACAAATCTCTGATTCCATGGTGAGAGCCTATTATACACTGGTAATTTGTGGGTGATGGCATTTTACTCAGATATGAGATGGCAGGAGAGTGGATGTACGTGGGAAGGTAATCCAGTTTTGGAATGGCCCAATGACTGAAAGCCAATATGGCTGCCATCTCTGTAATTCACCTTTGGGAGGTCAAGAAAGGTCTCAGCATGTTGGACCATACAGATGTCCCCTTTCCAGGAGCTGAATGGTTGTCCATATATCCAACCAGTATCCTCACAGTTATGTGAAGAAGGAACCACATTCAGCCAAATAGTTTCTCAGTTCATTTTAATCCATTAGTGGCACAACTATAGTGGTCATTTTTAGACATTATATGATGTTAGTAGTTACATATGTGTTACTATATATAGCATATAGTTATATAACATCTCTAATATTGCTTTATCCTTTATTATTTATCCTATATTATAATATCCTATAATATATCCTTTATCCTATATTATTTATTCAAGAGAGAATTATCCTCTCTTGAAATACTTCTTGCCAACTGTAAAGGAGACATCTTTATTTGGCATTTTTGTAATGCTGAAACTCTGTCTGTGTCCTTTATAATAATTTCTGAGTCTGTCTCATCTGACCCAGTTGTCTACTTCAAATAAAAACATAGAAAATGTGAGAAAAATAAAAAGCCCTTAAATTATAGCTCCAGTGTACATTCAAGTATTGGAATATGGAGTTGGGAAGGCATTTGCCAGACTGCCTTTCTCTGAACCAATGCAGGTGGTTTGGGATAATCCATGATAGCATGAACCTCTGGATTTGAAATCATTACATTCCAGATGCAAATCCCCAGTTGGCTTCCCCACATGTATGGGCAGTGAGTTCCAAGAGGCTCTCCTGTTTGAATTATCTGTATAGGCCTTTATAGGCTGAATTAAAATTCACTGTAAAGTTACTCCAAACTACAGTTTTGTAAACTTGGCTGTAAGGTCAAGGACTTCCTGAACACATTGTCAGACATTTCTCTGCCACAACATTTTATCGCCACCAATTAATGCTTACTGAACAGCTGCAGCCTGCCCTTGTGCTAACTGGTCACGAGGATGGCACAGAGAGAAGAGCTAATGTGCTTGATGTCTGCACAGTGGTGAAATGATAAAGACTCTCATAGCCCACAGTCCAGTTCCTGGATCCCATCTTAAAGGGACATAGAAAAATTGGGGCATGAGTGGAGTCATGTGGGCAGTTGGCTGAAGGATCTGAAAACCATGAAGGACTGAAGGGGAGGAAAAAAAACTCTGAATAATTTGAAAGGTCTGGACAAGACACTTGGGCCAGGAAAAAAAGAGGAGCCAGGGGTATAAGTTGCATTAACACAGATGCTGGCTTGATAACAAGGTAAATCTTTCCAACGTGATTCAGAAGTAGACAGTGATGTTAGGAGCATTTAGCATTTGGGCAGAAGTTCTTAGCTTCCTTAATGTGTGCAGAGAATTTTATTTGGTTAATTTAAAAATCCTCCCTCACAGTTTGAAGCAAACCTGGTAAATGTCAGAATATGGTTGCTACTTTTGTAGCATTGGATTGAAGGGAGCTTTTTCATCATCCTGAAGGCCACTTTCAATTCCTAGAAACAAAAGAAGCCGCCTGTCCACTAAAAACTGGCTCAACAGGGTCAGATCTAACCACAGGGCAAGGCTGTGGAATAAAAATGAAAGCTCAAGAAGAAACCCCATGACATTCACAGCTGCATCGAAACGGTAGTTAATTCTGCCTTCTCCTACCCCTTCACTCTCTTACAGAAAATCGTTTCTGACCCTTATCATGGGACTCATGGCCAAAAGTAGATTTGGGGTGCAGTTCCACTCGGAAAGTTTAAAACTCAGTCTTTATGCCCTCCTATCACCTGCAGCTCCTGCTTGCTGCTTATTTTCAAGCTTGCTGTTTACTATCCATTAAAACATCACTTGAATGGGAATGGAGAGGAGAATCATCCCATGTATGGCTTCTCTGAGAAGGCTTGGCAGACTGCAGGCCCATACTTTAAACAGAGCGATGTCCAATAACACTGGATAACAGGGTCTGTTTCATTTGCCTTTCATGGTTTACTTTATAGGAGACCAAGCTCTTGGGAGATGCAAAACACAGACCAAAGAAAGGCAGCTTCTGGGGCTGGACGTAGCATCACATCATGGTTGGTGGTCCTCGGGAAGGCATTTTCTTTACCAAGCTGCATCCTGAAGAGATGGGTGCACCGCTGCCAGAGAAAGTGGTAGTTCATTGATTTGATTGTAGGGAACAAACGGTTCCACAAACACACCCTTTCCTCTGACATGTCATTTTAGTCACTCCAAAACCAGAGAGGTGATCTTTTTTGTCAGATGGTCAGATTTCCTGCCCTTTTTCAGCCAGGCACTGTCAGAATTCTTAATTTGCAACTCATTACTGATTTGGACCTTTTAGGAGTAGAGTTAATCTCATTTCAGAAGACATAGACTAAGAGCAAAGGTAGAGCCTCCTGTTAATCATATTCCAGAAGAAGGTGGAAAATCCGGGATTTGAGGCGCGGCTGCCCCTCACTGTTGCTGCTCATGTCCTTATTCTCTTCTTGGGTACAGGCACTTGTGCACTAAATTTGTAAAGGTCTGGAAATCAAAACCTTAAATTCCTATCACGAAAGTATCTTATTAGTGAGGGTATCTTAGATTTGTTAAATTGATTTTTGATAAGAGAATTCATATTTGTAGGGGCCCTTAAAATAACTCTGCTTGTTTTTAAATCTTCCCCGAGGGTTGGTGCATGAGAGTCTCTGTCATCAAGCAGGAAATATACCGCGGTGTCTGTGGGAGGACATTTGGTAGATGGTCACTCTGCAGCAGGGATGGGCTCAGCCCAGGCCCCGGTCCAAGATGGCAGTCTCCTGGAGGGAGCTGAGGTCTGAAGGATGAGGTGGAGTTGGCCAGTTGAAAGTGGTGTGCCATGGAGGAGGGCAAGCCTTCAGGTGCAGCGCCTCAAGTTGTGAGTGAAGGGGGGGTTCAGATACCTGCCAGCAGGCTGGTGGGGCTGGATTCAGGGAGATGGGAGGCACATGGAGGAATATGGACTGGTGCAAGTGGGGAGTAAGGAGCAAGGACAGGCCCCGCGGAGGTCTGGTAAGGTGTGATCATGCGTTTAGGCTTCATCACCTCTCCCTCCTCCTTCTCCAGCTCAATTTGTTCTAGTTCTGCAGTTTCTCACGTGACCTGGCCTTGAGCATGACCTGGAGGACTGGGTACAGCTCTGATAGTGTGCGGTGACTGAGGCCACTGGACAGTGGTGTGGAGGTCTCAATGGCTAAGGGGTGGCCCAGACTTAGTGTTTGCATCCTGGCTGTGCGACAGAGGTGACCAGTGATCTTGGCATAGTGCGTGTGTTTCTTCAGCTCTCTGAGCTTCACCCTACATCTATACTCCTGGATTATAAGGGTGAAACGAGAGATGTACACAAGGAGCTAGACACGGCTTGTGGTGGTGTCTGCTCAGGGTGCCAGGCCATGGCCCGGTGCTGATGCAGCTCAGTGTGGCTGAAGCTGCTTGCTTTCAGGAGCTGCACCCCAGCTCTGGCCTGGTGCTCCCTAGGCCTGCAGGTATCTGAAATCCCAGGTTTACATCCCATAGCCACTGTCTGGTCTGTGAAGAACCCAAACAAAGAACTGAATTCTGTTTCTGTTGGTCTAGGCCATGCTTCTGGACTGCGGAAATATTTCTGATGGCATGCTGGCTCTTCCTCCCAGCTTCGTGCCATCTCCAGACAAGTTCTCTGTACCTTTGCCCAAGTCCAGGCTAACCCTGATGCACAGGAGAGAGTTGGCACTCTGTTAGAAATCTTTCAGGTCTGGAGCTGCATTCTTTATATCCTCATTCAACCCTCATTGCTCCATTCCATGTTACTTGTTCTCGTGGAAATCATGCTATACTGTTTTTATGGTATTTTAGCGATTAACCCGATAATCCTGTCAGAAGAAATATTAGGACAGCACAGCATGTTACTTGTGAACTTGTGCAGGCTTTCAGTGTTCACTGTGTTCTTTACTGCAGGCTTACAGACCATCTGTTTCATCGTCAATTCTAGAATGTTTTCAGGAACCTGCGTCTCACTGGCCTGTCTCCTGTGTCCAGAATCCATCTCTTGAAACTCAGATTTTTGGCATTTTTGGTCTTCTCTCCCCTCTTTTCTTTTCAGAAGATTATTTTTCGGAGTTATGAGTGGTAAGTCTGTTCTGTAATCCCATCTGTAAGTTATTTCAGGACTTTTGAAACTTCAGTTAATTCAGAGACCCTAGTAAGTCTGTCTCTTCACCCACCATGGGCTCCAAGTCCCCCTTTATGATGTTTCCTTTGCTCTTTTGGAGTTTGAAACATTTGCCTTACAGGAGTAGATAAAATAACTTTTTAAAAAAGATTTTATTTGACAGAGATAGCAAGAGAGAGAGAGAGAGACAGAGAGAGAATGAACAAGGCAGAGGGAGAAGCAGGCTTCCTGCTGAGCCGGGAGCCTGATGTGGGGCTCAATCCCAGGACCCTGGGATCATGAACTGAGCTGAAGGCAGATGCTTAACTGACTGAGCTACCCAGGTGCCCCTAAAATAACTCTCTTGATTTGAGCACGTATCCAGGACTGAAAGCTAGTCTAAGCCCTTTATGTATATCATCCCCACAGCCCTTTTGTTGTTCCCACTTTACACCTGGGGAAATTGAGACTCAGAAAGGTGAGCTGTCAAGAGCTGTGAAGCATCTCAGATCTAGCTCTGTTTACAGAGTGACAGAGCTAGACCGCCACCCAGTGTCCTGGGTGCCGGCAGCACGCAAGATACCCAGTGTGTGAGCTTTGTTGCTCATGTTAGGGCTGATTTAATGTTAAAACCTGTTTAACTATTAGGGCCTGATTAGCCAGAGTGACTCCATATTACCTGGGTAGCCATGTAGTTGTTTACATCTATGGGATTCCTCATTCCGGGAATAAACTCTCCAGCAGTTCTAAATGCCCCAGCAGTTCCAAACATCCCAGCAGTTCCTGGTATCAGTTCCGGGTATCGATTCTGGGAGTAAACGCCTTAACAATAGAAGCCACGTACCTTGGGTCTGTGGTTATGCCCTATAAAACCAGCCTGTGAGATCGGGATGGGTCGCCCTCTTCGGAAGCAGCCCTGACTGGTCAGTCTGATTTCTAATACGTGGCATAGAATAAGGCTTTACATAACTTTCACTTTGTCTCAGTCTCGTTCCTTTGATAACGGACCCCAACATTCTGGGCACTTGTCCATGATCAAACGACGAGAACTGAGCCAGCATCAGAATTTCTGGGAAAAGCCTCCAGAGGTAAGATCTCGAGACCCCATTCTTTGAGATCCTGTCTGTCTGTCTGGTTGTGGAGCTCCAAGTGTATGGCCCACTGGGGAGAAACTGGACGCAGTATTGTTTCCCAGGGCTGGAGTGGATGCGGGGATGCCCCATCCCTCCCTCCTTTGGTAGATCACTAGGGGTTTGAGTCCCCCTAGGCGGTCAGGGGAACTGCCAGGGGGTTCGAGTCCCCCTAGGCAGTCAGGGGACCTGCCAGGGGGTTTGAGTCCCCTAGGCGGTCAGGGGACCGAGAAAATCCCCACCAGCGGGAGGTTGTATGTTTTTGAGATATCTGGTTGAGGAAGGGCTGCTGGGTCTGCAGTTGTCTTTGTCTTTTCTTTTTGTTGTCTGTTGTGTTGTTTGTTGTGTTTGAAGAAATGGGGCAAGCAGGGAGTGAGGGACCTATGACACCCCTAAGTCTTGTTCTCCAGCATTTCAAGGATTTTCAAGGTAAAACCACCCAGTTGGGTGACCAGGAAAACTCTCTAAAACTGGGAATCCTTTCTCTGCCTTCTGGCAGCACTTTGTTCTTCTGTCTCCCCCTTCTGTTTCTGCACCAACTTGGGTGCGGCCTGCATAACTGGCCTCTAGACCATCCTCGGTGCCACGGCTCCTTCTCTCTTCACTGTCAAGGAACAAGAAGAGCACCTCCCTGGGCCTAACACCCCCCCCCCCCACTCCGGACCTTCCCACCCATATGTCAGGTAAACATTCAAAGTGGAGTGGGCCCAGGTAGAATGTAAATCAGCATCTGAACTAAGTTAAGTTTGTTGAGTTAAATAAGATGAACATGTCTTTTGAGTTAACAGCAGTAAATATGAAACTTCAAAGTTTACTGAGGGTCAAATACGCTCATGTTATTTGTTGACATCTGTTAGCAAAGAGATGACTAAAACTGATGGCTAATTGTCTGTCTCAAAGTTTTAATGGGTTATTGTTAAAGTAGTTTTCAAAGTCTTTGGTAACCTGAAACTTTAAAGTTTTGGTTGGATGACAAATGGAATTAAATTATGAACATATAGGTCTTAACCAAATGGGATAAAATACTAAAACATTAATTACTGGAACTAGTGCTTTTGACTTCTTACTGCAAAGAAACTAAGAATATTTAAATCTGTTGGTAAACATGTTTTAAAACATGTTTTGTGCTTAGCTAATTCATAAATTTGCCTTCTAAGAATTCTGTTGTAACAGTTCACAATTGGTTAATACTTAGCCATCACTAGAGACTGAAGTGTTTCTAAGAGTACAAAATTCTGCTAGCTGTAAGACTGATGAAAATAAAGGAAGCAACTCTGTATATAGAAAAGTAGGAGATATGTAAGAAAGATATAAGAAATGGGAATACATTTTGTTGAAGGTAAGAGAAGGTAGTTTGGAAGAAAATGGCTTGGGACAAAACCTGGAAGCAAAAGAAAGTTGTAAAAGGTTTGTGAAGGGAAATCTTCAGAAAAGAAATTTTAGGTATGGTCAGGACGGACTAAGATTAAAATGAATTTTAAAATGTAGCACATCAGAGTGGTAAATACTACCAAAAAAATGCTGTAAGGTTTTTATTAAAAGTTTTAATGTTGTCTGAAAAACCAGAGGGAAGGCAGTTGACTGATGACTGATAGTAAGTTTAAAAAAACTGTACACACAAAAAAGAGGGCCCAAGAGAGTGAATAGAAAAGTAAAAATGTCTGGTTACACCAGAACATGAAAGAAGATAGTAAAAGCTAAACTTGAGGGTATGTAATAAGTAGTAGAAGGCTTGGGGAAGTGTTTTATTTGCCTTTTATTTGCCTTGGTTTATAGGTTAAAAGGAAACAAATATGTGGAAAATTTGACCATATTAGATCAGTTTTGATGGATTTATTCACAAGAAGGAAAAAAAAGACTAATAAATCTTTTCCTATAAAATGTTTCTGTTCAAATGAGGCATAGTATTTAAGGAAAAAAGACTAAAGCCCTGTGTCATGGCAAACTATTATGTAAACTAAAAAAACACTGGTATAAAAAAATCTGCTTTCTCTCTGTTCAAAAAGACAAAGTTTTCTTAGATTAATTAATCTACTGTTAAAAAGAGAATGTAAATGATTTTCTCTTTGCCTGCCCAGAGAAACCAGTTTCTATGTTTTGTTTTATCAGATCTTAAACATCTGTAATCCTATTTAGGCATGTACTTTAAAACTTTCTAAGATTTTAGCAATTGTCGACAAGATTTAAATTGTAAATGAGATCTCTTTAACTCATAAGACTTCCTTGGTATACTAAGTTACTCAAGAAATATTGCTAAACCAATGATAAACCTTGGGTTACATTTTTGCAAATGCTATAGCTATTATAGAGATTCTATGCATTTCCTAAAGTTTTAAGCTTTTGATAAGGTCATCACTTGATATTGCAATTATTGAAATGTAACCTGATTTTCTTGCCGGTTAAGCTGTAAACTCTCATCTCCTCAGCTCTTTACCCATATCTATTCTGAGTTTTTATCACTTATAATTGTTTTAATTTTCTTGTAAAATAAGTTTTACCTTAAAGAAAATTCATATAAAAGACTTTCAGGACAAATACAGGTCTTTGATATGTTAAAATCCTAAAGCTGAAATGGGTAAGAATTTCCAGAACTAAGCAAAAGCTGCATTCAGACTAAACCAGAATTAGTAACATGGGACTAAATGAACTAGAAGATTATAATGTTGTATCTGTTATTTTAAACATTCTGGTTCTCTAATGTTTGCTCTTCCAGACTAAGGAAACTTTTTTCTTAAGATGTCTGTGACTTACAGAAATGTAAAAATATTCATTTGTAAACAAATCAAAGCATTCAACTTTTCTCCCTATCCGAACCCTCTAAAACTCAAAAGGTCTCAGCAAGTATTCCTTCTTCCATGGCAATCAGTCATTTGCATAAGTTCAATAAGAATCTGTTCTCCTTGTAACAGGACACCATTAAAAACACTGGTTATTTTACCAAGGCTTTGACTGGAATGTCATATTTGAAAAAAGAAAACTCAGATATAACCAGACAGCTTAAAGGAGCTAAGGTTGACTTTATAAAGCCTGGAGCTGTAAAGCCCTTTGAAACTCAAAGGGCTTTACAGCAGCCTCACCAGGTGAGTAAAGAATGTCACTTCCTGGCAGGTATAGGACCTCAGGAAGAGGAATTCGCCCAAATCAACAGGTACTGCAGGCATGTCTGATAACAAGTACATGGCTTGGCTTCTGGCCTGAAGAGGCTACTAAAAGTTCAACCTAGAGATTCCTTATAAGAAGTTCCAGCAAAGCAGGTTCTAAAAGATCTGTATAATCACTCACTGTTCTTGCTGAACTTATGTAAATAAGTACGCCAAGTTTGTTAAAACTGGACTTGTTTTTCAAATAAATTAGTCCTGATTTAACTATCTCTGGAAATGAGGGTTATTTTAGAGAGAAAAATTATGTTTCTGTAACACACCTTTGTGGATATTAAGTTCTAGATTTGATTGTCTTTGAATTTTTGTTTACCTAAGCTAGACAACTTGAGGTAAACTTCAGAGAAGTTGCACAATAACTCGTTTAAACGATCTTGCCTAATATTTTGTAGGGATAATAACAGAACCCATTGGACACAAATATATGTTAGTTTTTATGAATACCTTTTCAGACTGGGTAAAGGCTTTTTCTACAAAACATTAAACGGCAGAAGTGGTAGCCAAAAACTACTAAAAAAATAATTCCTAAGTTTGGGTTGCCTCTTACAATCGGGTCAGACAATGGCCCTGCATTTGTGAGTTCAGTCTCACAGGCTTTGGCCAAGGCCATGGGCACTAATTAAAAACTAAACTATGCCTACCGGCCCTGGAACTCCAGACAAGTAGGGAAATAAACCGGACTCTTAAAGAAACCTTGACAAAGTTATTTCTGGAGACTGGTAGTGGATGGGTGGATCTCCTTCCCTTTGCCCTCCTTAGGGCACGGTATACATCCTACTTAAACAAGGTTACCCCATTTGAAATAATGTTCGGGAGACCCCCACCCCCACCCCACTCTGCCCTCGGCTACAAGAGGTTGCCCTAACAGAAATGACTGATCAGTCTGTACTCCAGTCACTGCAGGCATTACAGTCTGTCTTAAAAAGAGCCCATGCAGGGATCTGAATTGCCCACACTGAGACAGAGATGGAGGTGGAACCACATCCCTACCAACCTGGAGACTTTGTTTGGATATGCCACCACCAAATGGGAAACTTGGAACGTCACTGGAAGGGACCATTCACTGTCATCCTAACCACCCCCGTGGCAGTGAAAGTAGAAGTCATCAGGGCCTGGAATCACCATGTCACATCAAATGAGCCGAAAACAAGGATGCCTCCCAGAAATGGGAGCCACTGCCGATGGACCCCGCCAACCGTGGACTGAAACTAAGACTCAAAAGGGCCTCATAATTTGGTCACTTATACCCAGTTCCTACTCAGCAGCATCCAAGGGACACCTTATCAGCCTAAAACAGCCCAAGGGAGCATAATAGTCCCTACTGTCTTCACTAACTTCCTTAAGGCCCCCACTGGAGCCTGGTTTGCTTGCAGTTAAGGTCTCACGCTATGCCTTTATCTCGCTTTGTTCCAAAACTCTTCCTGAAATGAACTCTGTGTAACTGCCCACATTCTCCCCCAAGCAGATTATTATAGAGGACCCAAGGGATTCCAACATCTTAATGTGGGGATAAAATAGACAAAGCGTGCGGTTCCCATCCTAATCCCAGCACTGGTTATGGCAGGGATAGCAGGGTCCACAACAGTAAAAACTGCAGCTTTAATAAAGAATCAGCACTTGCAGGCCCCCTGGTTTTACTATTTCTAATGTTGCTTTTTGGCCCCTGTATTAGAAATGCCTTAATGTCGTTTATACAAAAGAAAATTGGGGCGATAAAAATGTTAGTCCTACAAACTCAATATAACCCCTTACAACAGAAGAACATAAAACTGGCTAAAAAGTCAAAGAATTGACTAATCTCCAAAGAAAAGGGGTGAATGTTAGGGCAGATTTAATGTTAAAACCTGTGTAACTATTAGGGCCTGCTTAGCCAGAGTGACTCCATATTACCTGGGTAGCCATATTGTTGTTTACATCTACGGACCTCATTCCGGGAATAAACTCCCCAGCAGTTCCAAACATCCCAGCAGTTCTGGTATCAGTTCCGGGTATCAATTCTGGGAGAAAACGCCTTAACAATAGAAGCCACGTACCTTGGGTCTGTGGTTATGCCCTATAAAACCAGCCTGTGAGATCGGGATGGGGTCGCCCTCTTCGGAGGCAGCCCTGACCTGTTAGTCCGATTTCTAATGCTTGGCATAGAATAAGGCTTTGCATAACTTTCACTTTGTCTCAGCCTCGTTCCTTTAATAATGGACCCCAACAGCTCACAGCACCAGTGGGAGCTGGTGTCAGCATTTGGGCCAGCCCCTGCTCTCGTGAACTCTGTGTCATCTGTCAGAGTGCCAGGTGATGCCTCACGTACAATGGGCCATGCTACAAAAGGATCCAGAAAAGCCAAATCTTTCATATTGCCTTGGGAGAGAGACACACTCTGTCTCTTCCAAGGCTGTTTGCTACTTAGACATCCTCAGAAGTATAGTCCCCAAGCAAAGCAGTCACCACCAGTGCTCATGAGATGCACAGAAACATCAGAGACCATGAGAATGGTCGCCCGCCGGGAACTTAACCCAAATCAACCTGTCAGCAGATAGTGGAGTCAGGGTTCAGAGCCAGGCCAGTAGGCCTCACTGGACTGCTGCCATGACATTGTACAGGTGCCCTTCTCACACACTGGTTCTCTCATGTTGTTGTCACCCCCGTTTCCTTGCCATTCATTCCATCTCTGATGCGTTATTTCCCATTTGCTTGTCCAGACTCCTCCTCTGCCCTTCTCTGTTCATCCTTGAGGCTGACCCATGTGCTCTTGCTTCTGGCTTCTTGTCGGGTTGGGAGCAGGGGAGGCCCCTGTGGTGCTCTGAGGACTCAGAGCAAGAGGGCTGGGTGTGGGTTCCCCAGCTCCTTCCCTCCATGAGAGCAAAGGCGGCAGCCCTGCCAGGAGGTTTTCTCCCACAGCTGTTTCTAAGTTTTCCAGCCCCCCCCCACTGCCACTGCATCCCCCAAGCCTGCTGCCATGGCAAGCTGCTCATCTCAGGGTTTCCTTCCTAGTGAAATTTCTTTGGAAAATTATGGGGTCTTTTCTCTCCTAGTCCTTCCTATGTCATGTATGTTATTTAACAGTTTAACCCGAGCACCCTTCTCTCCTTTTACTTCGAATTCCCCAGTGAGGTCCTGCGTTTCAAGTGCTCACTCACTGTCTTGGTGTTATAGGCCAGAGAGGGCCTGGACCTTCTTCATCTTCTAGTGCTCACCTTAAAGGAAATGATGATGGCATTCCACGTGTCCTCAAGTCTCTTAATACCTTCACATAATTCCCATTCAAGACCCCACAAATCCTTTCCATCTGAGTCTTCTTATTGTCCATTAGCAGGTTATTCAGTAAAACTGGGGTGGTAACCTGAGGGCAACACCAATACTCCCCAATTCTGGACCATTTGGAATGGTATTCAGAGGAAATGGGCTTTGGTCTCAAGGGTCTTATCTCTCATCAGAGGCAGGTTCTGCCTTCTTTGTAGTATAATGAATGGGTGCTCCCTCCACCCCTCTACCTCTGGAGGTTCTATGTGGGAGGTGGGAAAAGCCAGTGATGGCTCAGGGCTTGGCATTTGAAGCAAACAGAACAGAAAGAGCTATATACATTTGGCCAGAAGCTCCATGTCTGGTTTCTCATCCTGTGCAAGTTCTTAGAAGTCCAGCTTGGCCTCTGAGCCTCTTTCTTGTCTGAACATTGGCTGTGCCTCCTGCAGGTGAGACTCAAGGCTGTTATACCTGAAGACAGGTATGGCAAGATGGCAGCTGCTCAGCCAGTGCTTGATCGGCAGCGGGGAGTGAGTGGGCAGACTGGTTTGGGAGTCAGGGAGTGATGCTTATTTCTGCTTTTCTTGCAAACTCTGGGCTCCAGACTTGGGTCTGTAAGTTGTGAGCTGGGATCAGATCACGGCATGAGAGGGCATAAGAGAGGACTGTTGGGTCTCTGTGGGCATCCGCTAACTTGTTTTTGAGTTACTTTTTGGCATACATTGATGCAAGTGTTGCTGCTAAAAAGGAAAACAGAAATTGCACATGGATAACTGACAGCAAAGAATGTTCTCCCCATATTTCTCACTACTATCTGAAGAAAGGAGGCTTCCAAATAAGGACAGGGACAGAGGAGGCCTTCCCTGCTTAGTGGGGGAGTCCCAGAGAGAGCCAAACCAAGCTGTACTATGCTTGAGAGCAAGGCCACAGGCATAATTGTGATCCTCGAACTCCAGCAATAATTTGCCTCTCAATAGAGTGGGGTTGGTCCCCTTGACATGCTATGTTTCACATACCCCTCCTTCCCCAGGATGGCAATAACCCATTTTAGTAAGCTCATCCCTCTGAAAAGCAGTTTATATTAACAAAAAATAAACAATATTTTGGCATTTTGGGGCAGTTATATGAAAACACTAGAAATATGGAAGAAAAAATCCTTGGATTGCCAGGAATGTAGAAAAATAACCCATTATGGGGTTTAAAGGATTACTTTTTAAGCTTTTTATTTGGAAATAATGTCAAAATTACATAACAGTTGCAAAAATAGTGCAAAAAACACCTTTATACCCTTTACCCAGATTTGCCTGCTGCTAACATTTTACCCCATTTGCTTTAACATTCCTCCCTGTTCGTGTGTGTGTGTGTGTGTGTGTGTGTGTGTGTATTGCTCACTCCTCTAATTTATAGTCCTTGTTCTAATTGTATTGAATGGCCCAATATACTTGGTTGCTACATTTTATCTTTTAGCACTAGGTTCAGTCTAAGATCAGGCTGCCTTTCCGTAGCTGTTTTTTCCTGCAGAGTAGCTCACAAGCAGAGCACTTCCCCACTGTGGGCCATAGTTTCCTCATTTGTAAGATATAGGGGCCAGAGTGGCTGACATCTGCATTCTGTGATTATTTAATGGCCTGGGGTGCCCAGCACAGTGCTTTACACAACAGGTGTCCTTTATTTATTTATTTTTAAATTAACATTTAATGTATTATTTGCTTCAGGGGTACAGATCTGTGAATCATCAGTCTTACACAATTCACAGCACTCACCATAGCCTATACCCTCCCCAATACCATCACCCAGCCACGCTATCCCTCCCACATCCTCCCCTTTAGCAACCCTCAGTTTGTTTCCTGGGATTAGGAGTCTCTAATGGTTTGTCTCCCTCCCTGGTCCCATCTTATTTCATTTTTCCCTCCCTACCCCCCAAAGCCCTCTCACCCTGCTTCTCAAATTCCTCATATCAGAGAGATAATATGATAATTACCTTTCTCTGATTGACTTATTTTGCTTAACATTATATCCTCTAGTTCCATCCATGTCATTGCAAATGGCAAGATTTGGGGGTTTTTTTTGATGGCTGCATAGTATTTCTATGTGTGTATGTGTGTGTGTGTGTATGCCACATCTTCTTTATCCACTCATCTGTTGGTGGACATCTAGGTTCTTTCCATAGTTTGGCTATTGTGGACATTGCTGCTATAAATATTCAGGTACATGTGCCCCTTCGGATCACTACGTTTGTATCTTTAGGGTAAATACCCAGTAGTGCAATTGCTGGGTCATAGGATAGCTCTATTTTCAACTTTTTGAGGAACCCCCATGCTATTTTCCAGAGTGGCTGAACCAGCTTGCATTCCCACCAACAGTGTAGGAGGGTTCCCGTTCTCCACATCCTCGCCAACACCTGTCATTTCCTGACTTGTTCATTTTAGCCATTCTGACTGGTGTGAGGTGGTATCTCATTGTGCTTTTGATTTGTGTTTTCCTGATGCCCAGTGATGTGGAGCACTTTTTCATGTGTCTGTTGGCCACTTGGTTGTCTTCTCTGCAGAAATGTCTGTTCATGTCTTTTGCTCATTTCTTGATTGGGTTATTTGTTCTTTTTGAGTATTGAGTTTGATAAGTTCTTTATAGATATTGGATACTAGCCTTTTTTTAAAGATTTTATTTATTTATTTGACAGAGAGAGATCACAAGTAGGCAGAGAGGCAGGCAGAGGGTGGGGGGGAAGCAGGCTCCCTGCTGAGCAGAGAGCCCGATGCAGGACTCGATCCCAGGACCCTGAGATCATGACCTGAGCTGAAGGCAGTGGCTTAACCCACTGAGCCACCCAGGTGCCCCGGATACTAGCCTTTTATCTGATATGTCGTTTGCAAATATCTTCTCCCATTCTGTCAGTTGTCTTTTGGTTTTGTTGACTGTTTCCTTTGCTGTGCAAAAGCTTTTGATCTTGATGAAGTCCCAATAGTTCATTTTTTCCCTTGCTTCCCTTGCCTTTGGTGTTGTTCCTAGGAAGAAGTTGCTGTGGCTGAGGTTGAAGAGGTTGCTGCCTGTGTCCTCATCAAGGATTTTGATGGATTCCTATCTCACATGGAGGTCTTTCATCCATTTTGAGTCTATTTTCGTGTGTGGTGTAAGGAAATGGTCCGATTTCATTCTTCTTCATGTGGCTGTTCGGTTTTCCCAACACTATTTGTTGAAGAGACTGTCTTTTTTCCACTGGACATTCTCTCCTGCTTTGTTGAAGATTAGTTGACCATAGAGTTGAGGGTCCATTTCTGGACTCTCTATTCTGTTCCATTGATCTATGTGTCTTTTTTTGTGCCAGTACCATATTATCTTGATGATTGCAGTTTTGTAATAGAGCTTGAAGTCTGGAATTGTGATGCCACCAACTTTGGTTTTCTTTTTCAACATTCCTCTGGCGACTTGTGGTGTTTTCTGGTTCCCTATAAATTTTAGGATTATTTGTTCCATTTCTTTGAAAAAAGTTGATGGTATTTTGATAGGGATTGCATTAAACGTGTAGATTGCTCTAGGTAGCATAGACATTTTCACAGTTTGTTATTCTAATCCATGACCATGGAACATTTTTCCATTTCTTTGTATCTTCCTCAATTTCTTTCATGAGTACTTAATAGTTTTCTGAGTACATATTCTTTGCCTCTTTGGTTAGGTTTATTCCTAGGTATCTTATGGTTTGGGTGCAATTGTAAATGGGATTGACTCCTTAGTTTCTCTTCAGTCTTGTTGTTGGTGTATAAAAACACAACTGATTTCTGTGCATTGATTTTATATCCTGACACTTTACTGAATTCCTCTATGAGTTCTAGCAGTTTTGGAGTGGAGTCTTTTGGGTTTTCCACATAAAGTATCATATCATCTGCAAAGAGTGAGAGTTTGACTTCTTTTTTGCTGATTCAGATGCCTTTTATTTTTTTGTTGTTCGATTGCTGAGGCTAGGACTTCTAGTGTTATGTTGAATGACAGTGGTGATAGTGGACATTCCTGGCCTGTTCCTGACCTTAACAGAAAAGCTTTCAGTTCTTTCCCATTGAGAATGATATTCGCTGTGGGGTTTTCTTTTCTTTCTTTTTTCTTTTTTTATTTAAACATATAATGTAACCCCATCACCTTCTCCCAACACCCCTCCCCCCACCCCCCTCAGTTTGTTTTATGACATTAAGAGTCTCTTTTGGTTTGTCTCCCTCCTGATCCCATCTTGCTTCATTTATTCTTTTCCTACCCACTTAACCCCCACCCTGTTGCATCTCCACTTCCTCATATCAGGGAGATCATATGATAGTTGTCTTTCTCCAATTGACTTATTTCGCTAAGCATAATACCCTCTAGTTCCATCCATGTCGTCACAAATGGCAAGATTTCATTTCTTTTGATGGCTGCATAGTATTCCATTGTATATATATACCACCTCTTCTTTATCCATTCATCTGTTGATGGACATCTAGGTTCTTTCCATAACTTGTCTATTGTGGACATTGCTGCTATAAACATCTGGGTGCACGTGCCCCTTTGGGTCACTACGTTTGTATCTTTAGGGTAAATACCCAGTAGTGCAATTGCTGGGTCATAAGGTAGCTCTATTTTCAATTTTTTGAGGAACCTCCATGCCGCTGTGGGTTTTTCATAGATGGCTTTGATAATATTGAGGTATTACCCTCTATCCCTACACTGTGTAGGGTTTTGGTCATGAAAGGGTGCTGTACTTTGTCAAATGCTTTTTCAGCATCTCTTGAGAGTATCATATGGTTCTTGTTCTTTCTTTTATTAATGTGCTGTATCTCATTGACTGATTTGCGGATGTTGAACCAACCTTGCAGCCCTGGAATAAATCCCACTTGGTCATAGTGAATAATCCCTTTAATGTACTGTTGGATCCTATTGGCTAGTATTTTGGTGAGAAATCTTGCATCCATGTTCATCAAGGATATTGGTCTAATTATTCTCTTTGATGGGGTCATTTCTGGTTTGGAATCAAGGTAATGTCTGTGCCAGAGGTGGAATTGCACTGCCCTTGCCAGGGGCTAGGCTAAGAAATCTGCCCAGGCTCATTCTCAGGAGTTTTTGTTCCCTGAATGCTTTCCATAGAGCCCTGGAGGTGGTCTTCCAATCTCCAGGCTGGAGGAGCCAAGAGCTTGGGGCTCCACTCCTCAGTGTGCCCTCAGAGAAAAGGGATCAATCTCTCCCATCTCCCTGGTTTCCAGCCACACTCCGAGCTCACCCAACCTGTGACTGTTTCTATCTCGGGCACACAGCCCTGTTTGGAGTCTCCAAATCCAGCAGATTCCTGCCGCACCACTCCTCCAAAGGAGGAAGGTGAGTCTAACTGGATCTGCCACTTGTGGGGTCCCTGCTCAAAGAGCAGTGGTCTTCTGTGCCTCGGATCACGGTTTAAGGTAGCCTTGAGCTGAGACCTCACTCCTCAGCTCTGTCTCTGCAGCCAGCTCCCCTGCTCTGATACCTGGGAGTTCTGCTGCATTCAGACATCCCTGGTCTTTTCATGATCCTGTGGGTTCTGAGACCACACTGTCCCTGTGAGGGCACTACCCCAGCCTAGCCTCTGGAGTGATGTCCCTCTGTGGAGCAGACTTCTAAAAGTTCTGATTTTATGCTCTGCTGCTCTACCACTTTCTGGGAGCTGGCCCCTCCCCCCACAGTCTATCTTCCTGAATGTTGCCTCGGATTCACTTCTCCACTCCTCCTATCTTCCAGAAAGTGGTTGCTTTTCTGTTCCTAGAATTACTTCTCTTCTCTTCTCTCTCCTGTTGAGTTTGTAGGTGTTCAGAATGGTTTGATAACTACCTAGCTGAATTCCTGGGACCCAACCAAATTTAGGACTCCTGCTCTTCTGCCATCTTGCTCCAATAGGTGTCCTTTAGATGGTTAATGGAAATCCTGCTTTCCAGAAGGACTAGGACTACCTTTCTAGTTGAGGAAGCTTTTGTCTCCCCTCTCTCTCTAAAACAAGATTGGAAACAAATCAGAAGGCTCTGTCCTGGTCTCTGAAAGATCTCAAAATTAACTATTTAAAATCGTAATTGGGACAATGTATTTGGCATATGGATAAGTGAAATGAAAACAGCAGTGTCAAGCATGGGTAGGGGGACACTCTGTTACAATGTACCTGAACTACATGTGAAATGGAAAAGTGTTGTTTGAAGGTGGACTTAGATTTGTTAAAATGTGTATTGTATTAGTTATTTGCTTACTTGTTTACTTAACTAGATTGCTGATTTGTTATAAAAGAATATAACTTAGGAACAGACAAATGACAGAGATGTGTAGTGCAAGTACCAGGAAAGGACACAGAGTTTCCATGCTCCCCATCCCCCACACTGCTACAAGTTCACCAACCAGGAAACTCTAAAATGTATATTCTAAATTCTAGGGCAACTGCTATATGTTTTCTTTAAGAAACCTATTTTTTTTCTTCTGAGAGAGAGATAGAAAAAAAAAACGTGAGTGGGGAGGGGTGGAGGGAGAGGGAGAGAATCCTGAGCCCAGCATAGGGCCCAATGCAGGGCTTGATCTCACACCCCTGACCAAAATCATGATCTGAGCTGAAATTAAGAGTCAGACGCTTAACCGTCTGAGCCACTCAAATGCCCCTACAAGAAACCTGTGTTAAAAATAAAGATTGATAAGTTACAAGTAAAGGGATAGAGAAAGATGTACCATTCTAAGAGTAATCAGGAGAAAGTTGGGGAAGCTATATTAATTTCAGACAGAGAAGACATCAGAACAAGGAAAATTACTAACAAGGATAAAGAGGGGCACTACATCATAATAAATGGGTCAGTTTTCCAGGAAGACAAACAATGTATGTGCCTAACAACAGATTGTGAAAATATGTTAGGCAAAAATATGTCATCCTAAAAAGAGAAATAGACAAATCCACTGTTGTAGTTGAGGACTTCAGTGTCCCCCTTCAGTAACTGATGGATCAAGCAGGAAGAAAATCAATAAAGATAGAGTTGACTTGAACAGCAGTATCAAGCAACTTGATCTAATTGACATTTATAGAGCATTCCACCTACCCAGCAGCAGAGGACATATTTTTCTCAAGCTCATATGAACACACCAAGATACATCACATCTGGGTCATGGAACATTAACAATTTTACAGATTAGCAATCATACACAATCATTTGTCAGATCACAATGGTATTAAACTAGAACCCAGTAACAGAAAAATATTTAGGAGATCCCTAAATATCTGGAAATTAAACAACATACTTCTGAAGACTTCATTGGTCAAAAAGAGTCTTAACAGAAGTTAAAAAACATTTTTAACTAAGTGAAAATGAATATCCAGCTTATTAAAATTTGTGGGATGAAGCAAAAGCAGTCCTTAGAGGGAAATTTGTAGCATTAAATGCATATAATAGAACAGAAGAAAGAGCTAAAATTAATGACCTAAACTTCCATCTTAGGAAAGTAAAGAAGGAAGAGTAATTAAAACCTAAGGCAAGTAGTAGAAAAGAAAAACATTCAGTATCCCACCTCCCCACATGAAAAAATACCAGACAGAGGTAACTCCACTGCTTAGAGGAATAGTTGTTACATTAATAATAATAATGACATCAACAATAATGATGGGTAATACGGCATAATGCCCCTTATGTACCAGCTGCTCTTCTAAGCAGCTCACATGTACTCACACATTTGTTATTTAAAGAAACTCTATGAGGAAAGTACTATTAGAATCCCCATTTCACAGATGAGATGCCAAGGCACAGAGCCAGTAGGTAACCTTCCCAAGGACACACAGCTGCTGAGGGGAGGAGCCAGGATTAGAATGAGGCAGCCTGGCTCCAGAAGAGCCATTTTATTTTACTTAATGGATTCAGTTGGTCAGTTATTCAGGCAGAACATGCCAGGGATGACCTCTCTGCTCTGGGATTTCTAAGGTCTTACCTGGGAAGATTTCAGTGCTGATGGTGACTCAACATTTGTGAGTAAGAATCATCCAAAGGCTCCCTTGTTCTCATGTCTACTGCCTGAGATGAAATCATGACTTGAAGTCCAGGACTAGTGCCTTCACCCACAGCTTCTCCATGTGGCTGGGCTTCCTCACAACATGGCAGCCTGACATGGTTGATCTTACATGGCAGCTCAGGCTCCAAGTGCTGGTGGAAGGTGGAAGCTGCATGACCTTTTTTGGGATCCAGTCTTGGAAGTCACACAGCATCATTTATGCTTTTGTTTATTGGTCTAGGCAGTCACAAGACCACCTAAATTCAAAGGAAGGAGAAATGCTTTCCCACCCACTCTCCATGAAAGGAGTATCAAAGAATTTTAGAGCCATGTTTTAAAACTACCACATTTGCAAATGGAGGAGCAGTTTCATTTGCCTGGTAGAAAGTGACTTCAAGTTAAATGGAAACATTGGGGAGCCTGGGTGGCTCAGTGGGTTAAAGCCTCTGCCTTTGGTCCAGATCATGATCCCAGGGTCCTGGGATCGAGCCCCACATCAGGCTCTCTGCTCAGCAGGGGCCTGCTTCCTCCTCTCTCTCTCCCTGCCTCTCTGCCTACTTATGATCTCTCTGTCAAATAAATAAATAAATAAAATCTTTAAAAAAAATAAATGGAAGCATTTTCTCATCTGGAGGTTGGAGAAACTGCACCCAGGTCCATGCATGGGCCAGGCTGAGTGAAATTTTTAACTGGACTGCAGAGGCCAGAACTTTACACTGCATGGCCGTGATGATGGTGGTGTGGTAGAGTATTATTAAAGAATTGTGGATTTCATTAATAAAAGAAAGGATAAGAACCATATGATCCTCCCAATAGATGCATAAAAAGCATTTGACAAAATACAGCATCCTTTCTTAATAAAAATCCTCAACAAAGTAGGGATGGAGGAAATGTACCTCAACATCATAAAGGCCATGTATGACAGACCCACAGCTAATATTCTCAGTGGGCAAAAACTGAGAAGTTTTCCCCTAAGGTCACAAACATGACAGGGATGTCCATTCTTATCACTGTTGTTTAGCATAGTAATGGAAGTCCTAGCCTCAGCAATCAGACAACAACAACAACAACAACAACAACAACTAAAAAGCATCCAAATCAGCAAAGAAGAAGTTAAACTTCCATTCTTTGCAGATGACATGATACTCTGTGTAGAAAATCTAAAAGACTCCACCAAAAACTGCTAAAACTGATAACAGGAATTCAGCAAAGTTGCAGGATATAAAATTGATGCCAAAGAATTCTGTTGCATTTCTCCCACCAACAATGAAGAAGTAGAAAAAGAAATCAAATAATCGATCCCATTTACAATTGCACCTCAAACCATAAGATATGTAGGAATAAACTCAACCAAAGAGGTAAAAGATTTATACTCTGCAAACTGAAGAACATGTATGAAAGAAATTGAGGAAGACACAAGGAAATGGAAAAACATGCCATGCCCATGGATTAGAAGAACACATATTGTTAAAATGTCTATGCTACCCCGACAGGAGAAACTTAGGAGATCATATAATGGCATCCTGTAGGGGTAGGGTAGATGGAAGAGCCGAGGAAGAAGGATAAGGTTATGAATAAGGTGTGGCCATTTGTTGATTCCTAAAGGAGATGGGGCTGCCATCAGGCTGAGCAAACCATGAAGTCAGGAGGAGGAAAAAACAAAAAAGGTGACTGAAAAGAACTTAGAATGGATTAAAAGAGAAAATCAGATCTATCAATAGCTAACAAGAGGTCATAAAGGGAAACTATGGTTTTGGGGGCAGGAAGGGAGAGGAATTGATTTAATGGAGGCGTGGCTAACAGTTAAATGAGGAAGAGATTTAGAGACCCTCAGTACAGTCCCATGAACAATGGGGCTAGAGTGTTGCCTTTGGTTTTTGGGAAGCAAGATAGAAGAAAGTTCAAGGCTGCCCATGCGACTAGCATGGACATTAGACATTTTCCAGGTACTCTAACGGGGGTGGCTGGTTATAGTATGTATCAACAAAGTCATACTTTTGCCATAGAGCAGCCCCAAGAGATAGAATTGGCCTCCTGCCTATTGGCAGAAGCCCTGCTAATGTGGTTGGCAATTATTTGCATGTCTTCTAATATTCTGAGAACAAATTAGGATCCAGTGATATCTGGATGTTCCATGAGTAGCTGGCCATAGCAGCTTGGCTCTTAAGTTTATTTAGGGCTTTTACATTCATTATCTCATTTACTCTTCTAAGCTTGTGATGTAGGCAGGGAAAGTATTATCATGCCCATTTGGGGGATGAAGCAACTGGACAGTTAAGTGTCTTCTCTAAGCAAGGCAGCGTCAGGGCCAGGACTAGAATCCAAGTCTCATGCCTCCTGGTATTGCCAGGGCCTCTGGCCTCTGCCCTGTCACTTCCCAAGCTGGGCCAGGAGTTTAGTTGTGCTATCAGCTGGCCTCTTCCAGGGGCAGATGTGAACAGTAATGTTTGACTGCTTCTTGAAGCTGGAGTCCATTTCAAATTCAGTCTTCCTTCCCCACGCATGTACACCCACTTTGAGCTCCACACATGATGTTGCTTTTACAGGTGCCAGAGTGTTTAAAAGCCTTCAGAATCCTGTGCTCCTTTTCTTTCCCCACTAATAAGTTGTCTACTACTGTGTTATAAGCCACTCCAAACTCTAGTGTCTTAAAACAGTACCATTTATTATTACTTATATTTCTATGGGTCATCAGTCCTGGCAGTTTTTCTGCTGGTCTCACTTGGGCTCATGTGAGATGAGCAGATAACTGATGGCTAGGCCATGCCTGAAGAGCCAAGATGCCCTCACTCTCTGGATGTTAGCAGGACACCTTGGTTTTCCTCCAAGTGGCCTGTAGTCCTTCAGTAGGCTTCCTCACAGCATGGTGGTCTCAGGGTTCCAAGAAGGTGAAGGTGGAAGCTTCAAGGACCCATAATGCCTAGACTCATGAAACCACTCAACTTCACATTCACCATATTCTCTTGGTCAAAGTAAGTCATAAAGCCAGCCTCGATTCAAGAGGGACAGAGAAATAGACTTCAAGGATGGAGTCTTGATGGCAGGCGTAGCAGTGTCCCATTGCAAGGGGGCATGGACCAACTAGGGGCCATTATTATAATGATCTACCACACTCTATAGTCTGCTGAATGAGGATTAACCAGAAAATGCTCCAATAGGGAAAAAGCAAGCTTCTCTCTACTACATATCATACATATCATGTACATATCAGCAGCTAGTGTTCTTTGGTGGCAAATAGAAACAGACTCTAGGTAACTTAAACAGAACAGACATAGCAGGAGGGCTTCAGGAAATTCACTGACTCAATGGAAGGGTTTTACAATGAGCCCTCAAAAGTGATAGGAAGAGAGCAGCTCTGGGTGGGGGAGGGGGAGGATCTCTGAAGCAGGGATTGAAGGATAGCCTTTGTCGGGAATCACCACTGGAATAACTTAGTTCCAGCTGATTTTATTTTTCTGGTCTTTGTGCCATTCAGAGGACCTGTGTGAAAAGTGGGAGAGGACCTAGGTGGGCAGAAGTGTCTGTCAGCTGTGCTTCCTGACTATTCCCTGTGGGTACTTATTTGGATATGTTGGGCCTGACAGTGACTTCTGTATGAATGACATCATTCTATGTCAGTGCCTCAGCTTCCCCCCTCCTCATCCTGCCCCAAGAAGGAATACAATAGTTAAAAAGCTTTAAAAAAAAGCCTTCTTTTCTTCCTTCCTGCTAAATGTTAATCTTAGATTAACTTTGGTCCCACTGCACCTAATATCTTAAATGCAAGTGTTCCCTAAGATTCTATCATTCACTCTCTTTGTTCTCAGCATCCTCTCTGAGCGCTTTTAGTCCCCATCTCCCTGCAGGTGACCCCTTGATCTAAGCCTTCACTATTGCCCATTTTCAATTTCCTGTAGGAATCCTCTACCCAAATCCACTGGGCTCAACCTGCTCTTCCTCCTAAAATGTGCTATGGCAGATACCACATTGTGGCTTGCTCAGCATCTGCTTCAATCCCCTTATGTATGTCTCCCCTGAACTGTAGAGTCTGGAAAGGTATAAATGACATTTCCCAAACTACTGTGCAGCTGTGGAGCCATGCTTAATTGACTTCCACTGAGCGGGCCCTTCCTTATGAGACATGGGAGGCAGAAGAGGTGATGTGAGTGGTGGGGCCTTATGGGAGCCACATGGAAGGCCACATGGGTGCCACATCTTGTGTTGGGGTGTTTGGTTCTTCAAAGACAGCACAGGAGCTTCTTCTTTCCAGTCCTCTAGGGTCACAGGCTACGTCTGGTGGGAGCAGTGGGGTTTCTGCTGGAACATTCCTCTGGGGAGGTTTGTATATATCTCCTAGCCATGTAGCACCCAAGCTTAGTTCTTAGAATTGGAAATTTTGTGCAATACCTATTAGAATAAACCTTTTCTTGCTTGTTAAAGTGGATTGTGTTGTCTGCAACCAAGAACACTGCCTGATATAAATACTCGCTATCTCCACCAGTGCTATAGTATAGATATTGACAACAGGCTCTCTGGGAGGAAAGGCCTTGAAGAGGGACACTTGGGGCCTCAGTTGGTTGAGTGTCCAACTTCTGGTTTTGGCTCAGGTCATGATCTCAGGGTTGTAAAATCAAGCCTCATTGTGCAGGGCTCTACGCTCAGTACAGAATCTGCTTGAAATTCTCTGCCTCTGTCCCTCCCCCTACTTGCACTCTTTTTCTCTCTCTTAAGTAAATAAATAAATAAAATCCTTAAAAAAATAGCCCTGAACCATTTTGAACTTCCACCAGCAGTATGTGAGACTCTCAACTATTCTCTCTCCTTGCCAGCACCTGCTTTTGTTGCACTTGATTGATGTTGGTAAAAGAAACAGTATAATTTTTAAAAATATTCCAATATAATAATGTGACTTTGGATAGAAGATGAGATAACACACATACACACACACACTCCTTACATTGCAGTTAAAAAAAGCATGTTTCTTATTAACACTGGCTAGGTCTTTAGAGTACAGCTTCTTTCTTTTACAGACTTAAATTGTGGCAGATCAAGAATTAAGGCAAGTATTCAAGGTATTGTTTGACTTAAACTAGAGACACCTCTCCAAATTTATAAACATAGCTTCCCTAATTGTTCCTGTCTTCTCCCCAGGTAGGTAGATGGACTGGGGACAGAGCTGTCTCCTCATCAGCCCAGGATGGGTTTCTTCACACCCTGAATTGTCTTTTGAATACAACTTGAGGAGGAGACTATGAATAAAAGGGCTCAGGTACCGAAGTTCAGTCTCAGGACCAATCTGTAATTTAGTTGTTATCTTCATGTTGAATTAGGAGGCACACTGAAGGGCAGGAGGCCTATGGTTAGCAGCTAATTAATGGCCTTGATGGAATTCTTATCAATTCAGGAGGCTGTGCTAATTTGAAACCACTGCTGGCTTCCTCTGTTCGTGAGCTGTGCTCGTTCTCCCCACCCCATCTCCAAGCATCCTCCCTGACTCCTAAAGTCTGTGGCAGAGCTGGGTGAGGATTTTCACTTGCATGCCAGCCATGATCCAAGTCTTACTGAGGTCATAATCTGACCTCAGGACCCCAACTTCAGTTTTGCATCTGCAGGGAATTTTTTCATTTCGCCTTCCAAGGCAATGCTCATGACACATGATCCCTATTATCCACAGAAATACTTGGTTGTCAGTGTTAGGGTCTTTTATAGAGACTACAGAGTCCAATGTTGTGTTGTGTTCATGGGTGTGTATGTGTTGGGGTGGCAGATAGAGAGCAAGGTGGGGAGGAAGGGAGGTGGGGGG